>JAKGSA010001455.1:0-61586 GCA_033558755.1 Philaethria dido
GGTGTTAAGTGATTATATTTTAGCATGGAATTTAAATATATATATAAATATTCAAAAATAATACTATATATAATACTATATATGGATGTGTCAAAATGTTGCAACGGTAGTTTTTGTAATCTTTGAAACAATTTGAAAAAAATAGTGACTGTATACTGTACGTTTAAAAAAATAAATATTATTGTAATGTATTATGGTCTAAATTTAAAAAAAAAACGAAATGAAAGTAATGATACTGTAATGTAATGTATGTCACTTACCTCATACTTAGGCAGGTATCGCGAAGAACCTTTAACGTGACGCTTTCTCACGAAGAACAGCAGATCGTCGCAGTCTATGGATTGCTCTTCTTGGAAGAGAAAGTGTCTCACGAACAGATCTGTCCAGTACGTCGTACCTTGCAGCACTACGAACCCCGAGTCTGTAACGTCGGGCACCTTGTCATTATACCATTGTACTTATGCGTTATTTGTGTAGCGTACTCCGCTTACTCGTACCGGGACGTTATTTTGCTTACTATTACTACGTACACATATACAAGGTTCTAAGAATCTACGACGTTTATATGTAAAGTGCCTTCTAAACTATTTAATAAATCTTTAACTAACTGTAATAAATGTTTAGATGTAATTTGCATAAAACTTGTAACTCGACAGCGCTTCATATCAAATATGTATATATATGTATACGAGTTGTTGCATACTTGCTCCGTCTCGCAATAACGAAACATTGTTAGAGAAAAAATAAAGTATTTTCCTTGTATTTGAGATGTGATATAAAGTAGATTCATATTGTATGAGCTTGTGTCGGAACTCGGAGGGCGGACGGTGGTTGGTTTTGATATGCTAGTTATTTATTTAGTTAAGTTAATGTTACTGTTATCATTTCTATTGTTTTCAGCGTTGCGCGTTGTGCGTCTTGTGCGTCTTGTGCGCCGCGCTGTTTGTATATAATTATTTATGGTCTGCCTTTTATTGTACACGAAAGCCTAATGAATTTGTTATAATCATGTTTGTAAAGATTATCATAGCTTTCATAAGCTTTGTATATATTAAAAAATATATATTTATATTGATCAATTTGCTACTGAACGAATATTTGTTTAGGATATGTGTAGTGATATATTATGACGAAAATGTCCCGCTTGAAGGTGATAAAATATGTAAATTAACTGAAAATGTTCTTATTGTTATTTTTAATAAAAAAACAACGATCAAGTCACTTTCCGCCATTTTTGTCAATAAATATCACTCTTTGAAAAGAACATTCCGAAAAGGCAGTCTTTTTTGTGTATTGTTTGTATTGTATATAAAAACCGGCCAAATAGACATTTATAGTAAATGGGTTCCACTATAGATCTCAATGTTTAGAGTATTCATACATTTTTTACATGACGTTTATAGAATATTTGTGTTCAAATTACTATACAGATGCTGTGAGGGTGAACATCTTGAGTGTCACCAAAACTTGGAAGAACCCTAAAATGTGAATTAACATAAAGATCGATGTCTGTTAGCGAGTATAATTAACTGTTTATACCATTGCTGTTGTAATTAAAAGTTCAATAAATGTCTTTTTTAAGATTCATAGTTTCAATTGATATTTTATACCTTTTTCCCACAAAGCAAGATAGTCAGAGAAAAACTAGTTTTAAGACACTCTACTTTCCGCCCAAAATTGAGACACTAACTTTGTTTTACTAGAGTTGAGAATTTAAAATAATTTAAATACATTATTCCCCCAAGTGGGGATCGAACCTTCCACCAATTACATTTTTAATCAGGCACTGTATTACAATAGCCTCACAATATACAATACTGTAGGAAAATGTATATAAGTATATTATTTCCAATAAATAAATATTAAATTATTACTTATTATTAATTTAACTCAATAAATTATAATAAAATACACCCATACCTCGCTTTGCGTCGGGGTTACGTTCCAAAAAAAACACGACGCAAAGTGAATATAGATTTTCTATAGCAAACCATTTAATGATCGAAGATAGGTTCCAGCCTTACGAAAATACTACCTTTTAAAAATAAAATTGAACAAAGTAAAATTTTTCAAACAAAAATAATATACAAAAAACGTATTCAATTACACAAAATAAACTACACATTCATTTAATTTATGAAAGTTTATTTAGAATTAATCACTGTCTGAAGTGTCCATAGTGGTTGTTGTCGTAGGTCGGCTTTCTTTCATAAAAAAATGGTCCAATGTTTGTTGAACTGCTTTTTTTTTCAACGTAAGATTGGGGAAATATTTATGTTTTTTATAACCAAAAACACCACGTAAACATAACGTAACGTAACGTAAATGTAACATAACGTAAACGTAACGTAAACGAAACGTAACGTAAACGTAAAGTAAACGTAAACTTTATATATGTAATTCTCTTTTTAAAAAAGCACAACACACTACCTCACACTACGTAATTAAACTGAACTCTAAAATAAGCAAAACGAAGTGAAAATAAAATTGTATTAAATTTGTGTTGATTTTTGCGTTATTTTAGGAAAAAAAAATTTAAAAAATCAAAGACTCGAATCCAAAACAACGCAACTTCGAAAAAAACGCAAAAAGAAACGACGCAAAGCGAGGTATTGGTGTATCAGCATTCATTAAAGACCTATGATAATATACTGAATATAAAGGAATATATGTTTGCTACATGTTTCAATAGGGGTGGCTTACTGTATACCTACAGGCCTATTGCTTTACACATTATCTCTAATGGGATCAGAGACAATGGAGCACGAAACTAGGTGAAAAAGCATATTTTTTTTATCTAATCCACAGTCATAACTTTTCACATCAATTCCCCACAACAAACAAATTACAATAATGTTACAAAAATCCAAGTAGTATAAGAATTCATATTTCACAACAGTTTTAGCTGTAAAGATACCCAAGTAGAAATAGAAAGTCAAATGAATAATTGACTGCACTCAAAGAGATGATATTACCTCAAAAAAAGAATGTATACAGCCAGGGTGTAAAGGAACTAAAATAAGTAAATGTTTTGATTTTTTTGTTCTTTTTGTTTTGAAAATTGACTTTGAAACATTTAATTACAATTAGATTCTAATTAATTAATGGAATATATAGGATATTTTTATGTCATTATTACTAATATCTACGAGGTGTGTTCAAAAAGTAAGGTGAGCTTTGTATTTTTAAGAAAAAATATTTATTTATTTATCAATATTTATGTTGTCCCTTCAAAGTAATCCCCTCAGATACAATACACTTATGCCATGGTTTTCCAATCGTCAAAGCACTTCTCACATAAGCACTTTTCGGTATAGCCTTGAGCTCTTCCAGCGATGCAGTCTTTATCTCTTCAATCGTTGCAAATCTCAAAATTCCTTTCATAGGTCTCTTTAGTTTTGGGAACAAGAAAAAAAAGTCACATGGGGCCCAAAATCCGGTGAATATGGTGGCTGAGGCATGATTGGCTGTGGTGTTGTTTTTGGCCAAAAATCTCTCACCAGCAAAGATGAATGATGAGCAATTTCGGAACAAACTTCGGCTGACACATCTCATGCCCAAAACGTTAGAAAAATTTCATGTGGCACAGGCAAACGATATACCAACATCCTCAACAACTTCTCTGATAGTGATTCCGGTATTGCTTCGTTCGGTTACGTATTTACTAGTACTGTCATCAAGTGGCGAAGGTGCAAACATGTTAATCTCCATCAATGACAATACAATATTTTCAAAGCTTGAGATCTGATATCTCTTCTGGAATTGCCAAGCATAATAGCGGTCAAGGTTTAAGAAGGTGTATTATTTTGGTTTCTTTTTAAAATTAGTTTGTTATATAGTTTTGCTATATATTTATATATTTGCTGATCTCAAAGTTATTAACATTCTAAATCCATCTATTATGATATCACATCATTGTATCTTAAATTAAAAAAGTTTTGAGAAACTTTGAAATTTCAATGTCTTCTTGTCATTCTGCAATATCATAATTATATTACAGATTACAAAATAAATGAGGTGAGAAAAATATTTATTATTCTCAATTAAATCTACATATAGAATGTTAAATGCTCTGAAATAAGTAATCTGGAAATTTATATACAGACATCCTGAAATATTTCTACGTAATCTGTGTTTATATACTTATTTACTGCTTTTACACTCCATATTTTTCTTCACTGTTTCAACTGGCATACTTATCTATATTCTCTTTCTATGATAACGATGTTAATATTGGTCTCATAGAAAACAGCAAAATTCATTGTTGAGGTTGCAAAATTCTAATTGGATCGAGAATATGTTTAAATTGTATTTACATGTAAGACAATTAAGACATCAATTTTACTTTACTTGGTCTTTTTACCATAGCCACCAACTCCAGATTTTGTCATAAATCTCCTATACTTTTCAACACCCTTGGCCAAGCCAATATGAGAACATAAAGAGCAAGAATCATATCACTAGAAAGACTCGAATAAAGACATGAATATGGACAATTAATAACAAGATTGGAACAAATATAATAGCTTAAATACTGGTTATTTCCTTAAGAAAATTGTAGGAAGTTGAAAACACTTGACAAAAATTATTTACCAAATAATTTGAATAGCCATTACAATTAAGGCTGACCAGTACTCAAACAATCCTAAATAATAATGAATTTGTAATTAAAAATGTTTATTATGCTTCATTTAATTTAAGGTTAATATTCTACTTTACTAAGAACTAGATTTATTGATTTATGGACACAATTTATTAGCAAAGGTACTAATATTAAGTTAAACTGTTATAATCATATAAAATTAGAAGTGTAAAAAAACATTAAACATAGAATTACACTATCAAAACTTACCATCTTTCATCAGCTGCCGCATTTCTTTGGTGCGTTGAAAATTAATTTCTTCAAGGAGCTGCTCCAGCATTGTGGCATTCTGAAGGAGCGCAGTTCCACCCAGAGCCATTTCCTTTCAATAAACAACGATTCCCCGCGAAACTTTTTGTACAAACAGATACACTTCATATGTCAACACATAAATGGTGGTTACTCTAAAGTATAAACAAACCTATCAAAATCACGTTACAATCATTGGACGTAGAGGCTTATTAAATAATTATCATTTCGGCATTGATGCCGTTACGTGGAGTTTAATATTTGATTTATTAACAATAGTCTAATTCATTAAATTGTACACCTTGAATAAAACAAGAATTTATTGAACTGTCATTTTTAAGGAGGCGAAATGCGGCATTTGTCGTCGGCTGTAAATAACGTTCGGAAAACTAAAATGTTAACTGGTATAAAATTTATTTATTGTAATATCACGATATTTAAGCATGTGAAGATAGATATAATGTAATAATGTATTTAAAAGCTTCATGAGCTTTTCAATAATAGAGTTTAGTAGGTATTAAATAATGGTTAATTGGAACTAAATGAATAAAGAACGTCTTATGTACGGATGAAATTATGCTAGCACAACTGTCAGTCGCTAAATTGTCAACAATGACGTAAGAAAGGAAAAAATACGAAATTAACAAATAATAATAAATATGATTGTGAATCTTACAAAAAAATAATGCGGACTCTCCGAGCTACCTTTAAATTGTGTATATTATTGAATCAGAGTCTTATACATTCTGTAGTCAAGTAGAGGACTTTAGTAAAATATTAAAAATGTCATCTCTCTTTACAATGAGATCTGCAGTCACTAGAATGGCTCGGCGAACTCCAGCCATGTCTCGCCTGGGCTTGACCGTTGTTCCTGCTCGTAGATATATTGCTTGTAGTATGAATAATACCGAACCACCACCACCACAACATAATCATAACAGATTTTGCCTCGCCGCTGCACTGGGGGTAGCACTTATAGCTGCTGAATATATATATAATGGTTTGTCATTTTTGAAAATATTTTCTTTGACAATTTGCTATAATCTCATATATTCATTAATTGAATATATAATTAAATATTTCCTAGAAAAGGTTGATTCTTACAATTTAAGGAACATATTAAATAGCTCTTTTAACATGTTGAAAATTAAATATGCTAGTGCTATGGTAGTGATTGTTTTACCTAAAACATCTTCTTTATAAAATAAAATGTAGGAACAATTTCATTCATTTATAATTTATATTAATATTTACAGAAAAAAGATTTTTTAAAGCTGCAAAAATTGGAAATGTTCAAGAACTTCGCAAGTAAGTGTAGATCAAAAAAATAAAAGTTACAGTTAAATAGTTTTCTGAATTTTTTATTTTATAAAATTCCAAATGAGCATTTAACTAATTTTTAATTTTAAATATTTGAAAAAAATCTTAAATGTTTTGACTTTATTCTGTTTTTAATCACACCTGATATCCAACAATAGATTTATTATACAAAGGATTTTCAATGTATTGTTTACACAGATAAGTGTTTTAACCTGAGATTGTACCATGTCTCACTAGATCAAAGAGAAGAAAATGTGATTGCGGTGTGCTCCAATGTGTCACAACAGTCGTACAATTATACTTTGACAATTAAAATAATGTAATTAATTGCAGACAGATAGCAGCAGCACACTATGATGGACAGAGCTCCAACAAGGATGGCAGTGGAGAGGGCGGTGCGGCCAATCATAGACATGTTCTCGGATGGACCGCTTTAATGGTAGCCGCTGCAAACGATCAACTGGGCATCGTCAAGGAGCTCCTGAGCCTCGGCGCGAAAACTGACCTCCGCGAGCAGTACGCCGGCGCGTCCGCCGCCGCCTCCACCACCGGCTTGCATCCACTGGAAGTGCTGCAGCGGCGGGAGGACGAGTTCTGCAGCGCCATGAACGCGCGCGCCTCCTTCCTCGGGTGGACGGCGCTGCACTACGCGGCGCTCGCGGACTCGGCGGGGTCGGCGCGCGCCCTGCTGGAGGCGGGCGCGGACCCCACGGCGCGCGACCACGCCGGCCGCCGCGCGCTGCACTACGCGCGCGACCCCAGCGCCACGCGCGACCTGCTGCTCGAGCACGCGCGCCTGTGGGAGGAGCGCGCCGCCGCCGCCGCCGCAGAGGAGCGCCGCCGCTTCCCGCTCGAGCAGCGCCTCAAGCGGCACATCGTGGGGCAGACGGCCGCCATCGAGACCGTGGCGGCCGCCGTGCGCCGCAAGGAGAACGGCTGGGCCGACGAGGAGCACCCGCTCGTGTTCCTCTTCCTGGGCAGCTCCGGCATCGGCAAGACGGAGCTCGCCAAGCAGCTGGCGCGCTACATGCACCGCGACGACCCCGCCGCCTTCATCCGCCTCGACATGTCGGAGTACCAGGAGCGGCACGAGGTGGCCAAGCTGATCGGCGCGCCGCCCGGCTACGTCGGCCACGAGGAGGGCGGCCAGCTCACGCGCGCGCTCGCTCGCCGCGCCGACGCCGTCGTGCTGTTCGACGAGGTCGACAAGGCGCACCCCGACGTGCTCACCGTGCTGCTGCAACTGTTTGACGAGGTCCGTAGCATTCTTTGAAGTTGCAGCCGCGACATGTTTATTTATTTATTAGGAAGCCAACGGTACATACTATAAATACATTTTTAAACAAAACATTTAACAATACATTGTTATATAGTAGGTCTCAACTTACAGGCTAACTTGACATAATATTAAAAAATATATATATACATATATGTTATGCACTTTTTTTATATATAGACTTTAATTTTAAAAGAAAAAAGATTAATAAAAAAAACAGCTTAATAACAAAATAAAAAAGAACTAACTAATTAAATTAAAATGAACTCATACACAAAAAAGAAACATAAAATATTAAAATATAAAATGTGAGTAATGTTTTATATGGCTATATATTATAAAATAGGTATGAGGTATTGGGCTAGGGATTTATTTCATAAAATACCTTTTAAAGTAAGATTTATAGGATTGTAACGAGTCATTAAAGATATCAAATATAGTGTTTTGTGCTAGTTTACTATAAAGATTTCCCGTTCTATTCAATGGTGAGTTTAAACCTAAATTAGTTCTTGAAAACCTTGTTTTAAAATTTTGTACATACAATCTTGAATTTGATCTAGGAATGAAAAGATTAATTTATTTTAAAATTTTTGTGCAAACTGTATTACCCGACATTAATTTATGTAAAAAACAAAGTTCTGCAATGTCTCGGCGATGGCAAAGTTTTAAAGTTTTATAATGCTGTAACAGATCATTGTAATTTCTTAGTTTATTAATGATACGGTCTTTATAGGAAAGAGATTTTAAAATTCTTTTTTGTATTCTTTCCAATCTATTCTTATGTGCTTCATAATATGGATTCCAAACTATTGAACAATATTCTAATTGACTTCTAATAAATGAGTTGAATAGTACTATAACTGTGCTGGATTTTATAAAGACTTTAGTTGACCTAAAAATAAATCCTAATGTCTTTAATGATTTTCCTACAATATCGTTGATATGAGGAATAAAACTCATCTTTGAGTCAACTATAATTCCCAAATCACGTAATTGAGTGACTCTTTTAATTAAATGACCATCCACGCTATAATTAAAATTGATATCAGATGGCTTTCTACTAAATGTAATGCTTTGACATTTCTTCTTATTTAAATTCATAAGATTATTGGAACACTATACCACGAATCTGTCTAAATCTTGTTGCAAAAGATTACATTCATTCATTGTTTCTATTTTTTTATATATTTTAAGATCATCTGCATACATCAAGAACTCGCTGTGATGCAAACACGTAACTACATCATTAAAAAAAATATTGAATAAGATTGGGCCAAGTTTCGATCCTTGTGGTACTCCTGAATTTAAAAAAAATGTTCTCGATTCATATTCTCCCCACACTACGTTCATTGGTCTGTTCTGTAAGTAGCTTTCTAATAGCCGAAGTAATTTTCCATATAATCGGAATACATGGAAAATTTCCGAGTACATGGAAAATTACTGCGGCACACAAACTTTTATTTGTTAAGCTATGTAAATATATAGCTTAACCAATAAAAGCTTGTTTTACTACATCAAACGCTTTAGCCAAATCTGTATATATACAATCAACTTGTTTATTCTCCACAAAAGATTTTAAATTTGTTGAAGTGGATCTATTTTTTACAAAACCATGTTGGCTATTTGTTATAATAAATAGGTTTAATGTGCCAAGACAGGAACGGACAAATCATTGAATCGAAAATTTTGGCAAACACTAATAAAATACTTATTGGTCTATAATTCTCAATGCGTGTTTTTTCTCCGTTTTTAAAAATATGCACGATTCTTGTCTTTTTCCAGTATGAAGGAAATTTACCATCTTCAATCGATTTAGAATATATGAGATAAAGCGGCTTTACTAACGTAGATGCAGTTTACTTAATGAAAATTGGTGGTATTTTATCTGGTCCTTGTCCCTTATTTAAATCTATAGATTTTAATTTGCTAAGTACCTCAGATTCACTTGTAGTAATTTTGGTTATAATCGAGTTATTCGTATTCCCACCATAAGAATTTATGTTTACGGGCATATCAGTAATTGAATTATCGCATCCTGAAAACCTTGAGAAATAGGTTGCAAATTGATTGCAAATAGTCTCCGTTTGCATATTAACATTCGTTCAATGTCATTAGAGCCGAATTTTATTCGAAAAATTTTGGATTTGCATTTATATTTCTACGCTATCAATGTATTTTTTGTAATCAGTATCTATAAGATTTTGACATCTGTCCCTAAGTAGTTTAAATTCAATCTCATCTAGAGTCTCGTATTACCATATTTCTTAAAAAAAAAATTAATTAATTCTATTTTTATTTTTTTCTTTTAATCGCTTTTTTAGGCTATATGAGTCCCAAACCAGATATTTATTCTTATTATCTTTGATCTGATTTTTTTTTGGTACATAAACCTCTATTAATTTCCGTATTTCAGAATAGAACATTTTGACCATATCATCTATGTCATCACAATTACTAAATAATCTATCCCAATCTAAAATTTTTATTGTTTATTTAAACTCCTATAGTCGTCTGCCTTTACGAAATTAAATTTGCTAATAGTACTAGGTTCCAAAAATAATTCTATTGAATTCAATTTCATTGATATATCCAATGGCGGATAATAGTTATCCACAGGAGAAATATAAGTATCACTATAACTAACTTTAGTAACATGAATACTAGTAAAAATTAAATACAATGTTTTACCATAAGCATTATTGAAAACATTTCATTGTGAAAGATTCGTAAGGGATATAAAATCTTTAATTAAACAACCTGAAGATGAATTGTTGCCGCTCATTGTACATTTAGTGGATATTTTACTATCCAATACCCATTTCAACGATGTTATATTAAAATCACCAATTATAAAATATTGTTATATTAGGCTGTCATCGTAATAGTCGGTTCTGTGACACGGTGTACAGGGGCGGCTGACGGACGGCAAGGGCAAGCTGATAGAATGCAAGAACGCGATATTCGTGATGACGTCCAACTTGGCGGCGGACGAGATCGCGCAGTACGGCCTGCAGCTGCGGCGCGAGGCGGAGGCGCGCGCGGAGCGGCGGGCACGCGCCACACCCGCCTCCCCCGCCGCACCCACACTTAACAGTACTTATATACTTTATACATATTTATATGCATTTTACGAGGTGTATTATTATCTGCAATATCAGAATGATCATATTATGTAATGTAATATTATGTAATAAAAAAGACAATGTTTTTAATCACTCTGCTATCCAGTTAGTCTTCCACCGAATACTCGTACATGTAAAGTAGGTGAATCTAACGGTATCTAAGAATAAAAGTACACCAATACCTCGCATTGCGTCGTTTCTATTGCGTTTTTTTCGAAGTTGCGTCGCTGCTTAATTTTTACTGATTTTCACTGTACGTCGTTAGATTTTCGAAGTTGCGTTGTTTGGACTGAGTCTTTAATTTTTTTTATTTTTTTTTGTTGAATTTTATTGAATTATATTTTATCCCGCGTTTTATTGCTAGTGTCAGGACTCTTCGTTTTCGTCTTTCCGCCTCTTTTTTTATTATAATTATGTTCAACTAAGAAATAATAATAAGTCATAGGATCATTTATATTATGTCTTTTTTTTTTGTTTTTTTCTTTAATATCATTGAGGATTTTAGATCATTATATTTAGGTAGCAACGTGTACGTCACTTTATATACAAGTATATGTCAACATATGGCTGTGTGAGTGTAATTTAATGTATTTTTAATGCAATATTATAAAAAATATTAACTATCTGCACTTTTCTCAGTTCCCATATTTTTCGTAATATTTTTTCTTCACGTAATATACAGATAATGTAGTACTCTTATTAACTAAGTTCGAAAAATATTGTATGACCATAGCTCTTCTATGGTAGTAAGAAATATATGTATACTGGGTTGGATTTTATGTCCTGTGAGATTTGTATGTACATTTAAAGTAGTATATTGTCTTTTTCGTAAGGTCGTGGAACAGGTCATATTTTTTATCCTCTTTTTATATCACCTCCCCCACTTATCTATTAATATAATGATTGAAGTAGAACCCAATATCTCGGTTTGTATGATATGGGAAAATAGCGTCGTATTAAGTACTAACTATATAAATTTTTAATATTAACACTAAATTGCCTGCTGATTGAAGCAGTCATTTTGACTGTTTTTAAAATTCAGATACAAAAAATAAATATATTAAAAAGGATACAATTCTTTAAAGTGACAAACTTTATGACTTTTATATATTCCATAAATTTTAATGTGGTATTTACCTCCTAGTTCTCGTAGGTGGCCCCTACAAATATTTTTACATTAGTTTAGATCTGACTTCTATAGATGTTTGTATTTTGTATAAAGAGACAATAGAAATACAAATAGAGATATCTTATATAAAGAACATAGAAACCTAAAATCTTCAAATGTAATCTCTCCTAACTAATAATAAGTTAGACTGTAGCCCTAAAAAACCCAGATTTTGTCAAATACAACTTTGTCACAATAATAAAACAATAAATAAGTGCGAAAATGGTGTGGAAAGTGTATGCATGGAGAAATGACCACTTTTATTTGTAAAACATGTGCAGATGATGATTCCCAAGGTTTTGTTTTTGTTTACCAAGTGTATTATTTTTTTTATAGTTTAATATTTGCCAATTACATATTATATAGCTGTAAAGAAAAAAAATATAATTGTTTGTACACTTTGATTATTTTATTCCAAAGTAGTCATTTTGACTGCTTCTAGACAATATAAGTATATGCTAATATTCAGTCTAAATATAAAAACTTTGTTGCATTTATTATATATATTACTAAGAGAAAGATATGTATACAATGGGCCATAGCTTCTCTACTAAGTATTTTTTTCTGTCTAGAATACTTACCCACAGTGAAGAATTAAGATTAGGCGATTATTTTTACTTTTTAGATTTTCTTTATTTTGGTAATTTTATGAAGATAGTTATGTCACTCAATTATGTAGGAAATCAATTAGTTCATATATAGGTTGAATGAATAGTTCGTGTCTTGGCGCAAACCTTATCTTTACGCATTTCCCACCTTTTGGTGATATTACTTTCCGCCCATTGTCATTGTTATAGACACGTGTGTGTCAAGTTGCAAAAGTTTGTTCTGCACTTTGTGGTAAATTTGTAATGTATTTAATATGAACATTACAGAGAAGTACGGCGACGGGGAGGCGGGTGTGGTGCAGGAGGACGTGGAGGCGGACGGGGAGGCGGGGAGCGAGGAGGAGGGAGAGGGCGACGGGGAGGCGGTGCAGGTGTCGCGCAAGTTCAAGGACACGGTGGTGCGGCCCATCCTGAAGCGGCACTTCGGGCGCGACGAGTTCCTCGGGCGCATCAACGAGATCGTGTACTTCCTGCCGTTCTCGCGGCAGGAGCTGCTGACGCTGGTGCAGCGCGAGCTGAGCGCGTGGGCGGCGCGGGCGCGCGCGCGGCACGCCGTGGAGCTGCGCTGGGAGGGCGGCGTGCTGGGCGCGCTGGCGGACGGCTACGACGTGCACTACGGCGCGCGCTCCATCAAGCACGAGGTGGAGCGCCGCGTGGCCAGCCAGCTCGCGCTCGCGGCCGAGTGCGGCGCCGTGCCGCGCGGCTGCGGCGTGCTGCTGCGCGCGCACCGCGGCCGTCTGCTGCTGGCCGTGCGCGCGCCCGCCGCCAGCGACTACGTGCCGCTGCGGCTCGACCCCCCGCCGACACCGCCGCAGGACAAATGAAACCACCGGTTACAAAATATAAATCGTTTATGTGGTTACGCGACAACTGAACGCGAGAAGGCCTCCGGCGACTACGATACACACGGTGATCGCGAGCGCGCGCCGCCACCACCGCCACCTCACTGTTCACTCAATTTAACATTACATTGAATTCATTCTGATAAATTGACTGAATCTAAATTTGATTTCCGAATGTAATAGTTGTTTCTGAGATGATAACCATTGTAGATGGCCAGAGGGGCGAGGGCGGCGCTCGTTTACACGCACCGTGTACTCGCTAATAGTAAATACTTTTAGGAGCCAGTTTAAACATTCATTAAATTATTCCAATACGCCCTGATACTACATACAAATATTTATTATTAAATAATATATAGAAACTAATGTAATAAACGATGTCGATAATTACTTGTAAAATAATCATTGCACATTAATAAACGTTACCAAACATCAATACTTTTTCATTTTCGTTCCTATACGAGTATATGTATGTGTGTACCAATAGCAGTCGCTCATTTAATAAACAACAATCCTTAGTGCCAGTGTGAGTGTTCTACATAGCGTTGCTTGTAATTCTATATCGTAAATAAATATTTCAAAAGTTTCCCATTAAATGCCCGTGATTATGCTACGCTTAGGCGCTATCCTACTTATATATTAGTAGATACGGTGACGATACCAGCGCGCTCTACCATCACGCTGTGCGGCAGTTATGTATTCGTTCAATATATCGCATGCAGTGATCATTTAACACGTAAAGTGACTACTAAGTATCGTTCATATATGGTAAGTATAATACAGGTATGGCGCATGGACATCGGCAGTCGCGCCGTACTATCGTACATCGTAGTTCATAAGACAGCTAACGGAAGATATAAAAACTGTAGTAAATTGGACAACATGTTGCACATAAAATCCCTGTTTCGCTTACACCTGATCGAGCACACCGAAGACAGCTCGGCACGGAACCTATCCTGGAGATGCTCTGGAACACATCATGTATTGTATAATTACTCTACGTCAGGGGTGAACAACCTTGTAGCAACGAATCTGTACAAATTTAGAAATTTTTTGGAGGACCAAAGTTACATTTCTTAATTTAAAATACAAATGATATTCAATTATAACCATTACATTACAAAAATACAAAATGTGAAAACAAATAATTTAGTAAAATATATTAAATGTTAATGTTATAATATCTGTAATATAAATAAAATCTTTTCTGGTCACATAAAATGAGCTTGCAATGCGCTGCATGTGGGCTGAGGGTCGCGGGTTGCTCACCCCTGCTCTACGCTCTTATCGACGCCTAATGTATAATTAGATAAACCTACGTCACGTCAATATCCATATAAGTTACACGTATATAAAACCGTACCTACTGCTAACACTGACTAACCGACTAACCGACTGCACTACTGACTAGTTGGTGTTCTTTCAAACACGACCACGGACCACGGACCACGGACCATCGGTCGAATGACGTGTTCGGTAATAGGAATAGAGTTCGACTCAATGAGTTTCGAACTCAATACATTAACACTTACACTCTTCCATGTGATTATTATACTATGACGGCTGCGCAATTATATTTTTACTACTTGTGCGTGTGTTCGGAACGTTACAAACTATTTGTTTTTTGAAAGCTTGTTTTGCACTGTTGTGACAACGCGTATAGAGTGCTGCGCGCTCCATATTAATATAGTATATATTTCGTGTTGTGTTATTTACGAAATATGTATATATATGAAATTATTATTAACATTAACATTTTTAAAAATGAACAATTCAATCATGTTTCATGATGGTTTGTGACAAAAATCAAAATTTTATCTGGGATACATAATATTATTGGAAGTAGTTTTGTGCGGTGATAACATTAAGGTATACTTGTATAGAGTAACGCGCGTTCACAATGTAAACACAATA
Source organism: Philaethria dido (assembly GCA_033558755.1). Taxonomy (NCBI): domain Eukaryota; kingdom Metazoa; phylum Arthropoda; class Insecta; order Lepidoptera; family Nymphalidae; genus Philaethria; species Philaethria dido. The sequence goes on from JAKGSA010001455.1 coordinate 15,142, forward strand.
CACTCTCAACATCCATCTTCGATCCATCGTTAGACCGCATAGTTGTTATACTAAAAAATTACACCTAGAGTCCATAAGTACATTGTCCTAAACATAGTGGCATCAGGCCCGCCGCGTCCACTGAGCTCACAGCCAGCCCGCGGAGTGGTGCGGCGCGTGTCCGTGCCAGCGCGGCGCTGCGCGCGCTGCGCCGCGCTGGCGCGCCTGAGCGGGCGTCGACGCCGCTGCACGGACACGCCGCCGCCACCCCTCACTGCGTCCAGGCCTCCACCGTCCGTAACCCTAACGTCGCTTGCGCCCAGAGGACCCGCCTCTGCGCCGTCGTAGCCGCACTGTCCGCACAGCTCCTGTCGCAATAAATATAAATATTAGACGCACTCCAATGACTGGATAAATAAATATAATAATAAATATAATAAGCCCGCAGGGCAGCTTGTGGCGAGCTGTTGGGGAGTGGCGACCCCACGGACCTGAGACCTCCGGAGGGGAATTGTAATTTATCCCCCGTCTCTGGCTTGCCTTCATTGGCCGGCAGAGTGGAGCGCAAGAGCTATATGCTCGGAAGGGTGGAAGTGCTCAATCTGCGTAATAGCGGGGAAACCCGCTCACGAGCACTCTCGCGATGGTGAAACCGGTGCACACCTCTCGACACCCTTAGCCGACCACACCGATGTTGCGCCCGAGGAACTACGCCGCTTTGTGGGGGCCCATCTAGTGGGAGGCGAGTCACCGTCCGTTAACCTTTCAATTTGAGACTGTTGAAAAGGCGGACGTCCGATAGTCTCAATCAATAGCCCAGTACTTAGTCCATTCAAACTCCATTCCATAGCCCTATTTTAGTTTTCCATATGTTCCATAGCTCCTACGCATTGACCGGTGACCATCTCTGAGCAATTGCCTATGGTTACTCAGAGATGGATCCCGGTCAATGAGTCAGATTAAAAAATATTGTTGTCTCAAAGGGGCCTCTACGTGTTGGACCTGTGTCCCCACGCAAGCCTTCCAAAGGACCGGGTTCCTTTGAACCCGAGAACTTATAATGAGATACATAATATAATAATTAAGGTATAATAATAGGTATAATAATAAATGTAAACCTTTTAATTTATATAAATAAATATATTTTTAATATGTCTTCTGTCACTGTGACGTTGAGTTCTGATCATTGTGGACTAAAGTTTTCAGTGTTTGCTGATCAAGTTACTCATACGCGAAAAATTACATTTAGACCGATCACTACTAGTAAATTAAATACATTTAGAAATATTGAAAGAAAAATATCAAATATGGAAATTAGTATAGAAAATCCGAATACGTGTTACAAAAATTTGTTTACCGTAATTTTGAATGAATTTGACACGACGTTTCAATTAAAAACACTACATAAAAATGTTAAAATAAACTTTTGTGACTGGGCATCTGTAGGCATATATGAGGCAATGGAATCGTGATCGTAACTTCCTGAAGCGAGTCAGTGTTTTCTCCAAAATATTTTAAAAAATTGCATTCAAGCAAAACCTATATATGTAATGAAATGACATTTCATTAATTCAAATTTGCCGCGCTTCGCGCATGTCTAAGTCATCTGTGGAAGTCGGTAGAGGGCGCAACGGTCGAAGTGACGTGAGATTCGATGGCGGATGATGTTCAGGTTATTTTGTGGAATTTATTAGAGACAGATAAAAGGATATAATTGAGGAAGCGATATTAGTGAACTTTAAATTGCCGTTTCTTTGTATTTTCAGAGAAACAAATTGTGGTTTATTTTTGAAAATCCTCAATAATATATCTTATATACATATAAGAAATAAAATATGAAATTCGGAAAATAAAATAAGTACGACGTGGAACATAATAACTGCTACAACTGGGAGATCTAAAGTTTATAAGCCGGTAGAATTAAAAAATAATAATCATTTAATAAGTATTGGATGTGAAGTGGCAAATACTTTTGAAAATTATTTTGCAGAAATACCGGTTAAAGTAACTTCTTCAATAAATTCATCTTCATCAGTTGCAGTTAATTTGTTGCAAAGTAGTACTATATATTTATTTTTTTATTTATTTATTTATTCATTTCCAACATTTAGCAGGACATCAGAAAAAAAAATTGTACGATAATAACCGCATTAGTATAAATATATTATATATATGTATATATACTAGTCGTTGTGATAATAGTTTCACTTTTGAACATGTGACACCAGAAGTAATTGTAAAAACTTTTAAACGCTTAATATAAAAACAACTGGTGATCTATAGGGTATATCTGTAAAGGTACTGAGTTCTATCGTATCACAAATTGCTCCTCAGTTAGCTACGATCTTTAATGAATGTGTTAACAAAGGTATTTTTCCTGATCTTATAAAAAACAGTAAAATAGTTCCTTTGTTTAAAAGTGGAAAAATAATGATCCCTCTAACTATAGACTGGTATCTGTTAATACAGATACCAGTCTATAGTAATCTATTATCTGTGTCACTATCTTTGAAAAAAATACTTCATCAGCTATCTGATTATTTTATTAATAATACATTTTTTCAAAATGCATAGGTATCTAAGGTCTGATTCTTATGGAGTGTGCTCTGGGGCAATGCTGCTGATATTGAGTCCAATATTTTTAATTCTAAAGAACGGGGTGTGAGCTGTTGTACTGCATGGGAGCTCGGGATTCTCTGCGAAATTTTGATAAAACGAGATTTATTCTTACAGTTGCATCACAATATATTTTTCAATAACATTTTATCTGTATGCAAAAAAATATCCACAATTATTTAAGAACTGGCAGGCGGGCACCCTGGTTTTTAAATCTCAAAGTTAATAAATCTTTTTGTCACAAGATTATTACACGCATGTATAATAAAATTCAGAACTAAATACAGATCTGCCACTTTGTTTGTTTAAAGTTAAGATTAGAAACATATTATTGAAAAAAGTTTATTATTCTGTCCAAGAAATACTATAACTGATGTCAATGTGTGGAATTAAATGCTGTTGACTAAGCTCACCCTCATAATAGTTGTATATTTATTGTAAAAATTTTTATTTGAAAAGAGCAGCCCAACTGTTGAGTTTCTTGCCATCTTCTCCATGGCTTCAGAACGCTTTGCCTTCCGGAAGCCGGTGGTAGCTTTCCGTTAGGACTGACGACGAACACGCTTTGCCAAATTGACGTTCGAAAGTGCTTTGTAATAGTCTACTTGAATAAAGAATATTTTTGATTTTCATTTTGGTAGGCATTTCGCTTACAAGGAGTGGGTAAACACAAACACATAATCTGCTGGGGAACTAAAAATCTGGTTACATGTTACGAATAATGTTGTGAGAGCTTGCAAGATATACTTGGGAACGCGCCAATGCGCTGCTACAAGTAAGGAATGAACATTGATCCGGCGGCGCTACCTTGTGCGTCAGAGTGTCGTCGAGGCTGGCCAGCAGCAGCTCGCGGCGGCTGCCCTTACCCGGAGGAGGCACGCTGTCGGCGATTGTTGGGAGGAGCGACACGGGCGCGGAGGGCGCGGGCAGGCACGGCGCGGCGCTTGCGGTTTGCGGCTTTGCCAAGCATGAGGGGGAAAGCACTTGCCGGCACCGAGGCACTGTTTCTGCACCTCCTCCTTCGCTCGCCGCGAGTCCGAGGCTTCTTGCGCTTGCGCTTGAGCGCCACTCGCGGAAGCAGCGAGGTGCAGCTTGGTCCGCCGCGAGTCGTCGTGCGCTCGGACTGCGCGCTGCCCGAGTCGCTGCCCGAGGATCCGAGCGGCTCGCTGCCGCCTACCACAGACTTACAGCCCAACACTTGGCATATCATTTATTATTATTCTTTACACCGATTTCGTTCTTTATATTTATTACGAGTTTATTATGGTGAACAGTAGAGAAAAAACGACAAATAAAGGAGAGATATAAAAAACACTTTTGAAATAAATATAGTATAAAAAAAAATTAATGAAAATATAGATAAATAGATTGATCGACTCTTTGCATTGCATATGTTAAAGAGAATTTACATGTTACATAGATATCCAGCTGTGAAAAAAAACCACAAACAATAAAAGTAACATGTACGAAAAAGACTTCACTCTAAAGGGTGGTATGAAAGGCGACCTTATCACTACAAGTGATCTCTTCCAGAGCTTAGCGACATAAACTTATTCAATATAGGGGCATATATAATATATCCTATAGGACATCATGGTAGGGCATAAATATAAAAAGCGAATACAAAAATAATTTTGGCCAACTTATACATATGCACCACAATATTTGTACTTTGTTCAATTTTATTTTAAAGGCAGTATTTTCGTAAGAAGCTATCTTCGATCTCATTAAATGGTTTTGCTTTATAGAAAGGCTCTATTTTCACTTTGCGTCGTTTCAATTTGCGTCGTATTTTACTGGAACGCAACCCCGACGCAAAGCGGTGCTCAGTGTACATTACCTGATTTATTTGCATTTAGGATTAAGCCGTACGATTGATTAAGAAGTAATTGAGTAAGAAGACATTTAGAAAGTAATTTACCTCGGCGATGGTCTGGCGTGGTCGCAAACGGAGTCCTCCGAGCGCGAGCGCCCGATGAGACGCGACACGCGCGCCGCCCGCGCCGCCTCTATGATGGTGCCCCAGCGGCGCTTGTGCGAGGGCTTGCGCCGCGGGCCCAGCGCGCCGCCCCCGCCGCCGCCGCCGCCGTCCGACAAGCTGGACTGGCTGGTGCGCAGGCGGCCATAACAAACCTCGACAGCTTGAGGCGATGGTGCTCGTGCGCCCCAGCAATGCTCGTGGTGCAGCGACGCTAGGAACTCGTCGACGGGCGCCAGCGAGCCGCCCGGCGCTATGTTGAACCCCTTCATAAGACGCCGCTCCTTCTGTCGGTTCTTCTTGCCGCCGCCTCCGCCTGCGAGACGAACATGCAGTGAGTTAAAAAAAAATCAAATAATTTTATTCAAAGTAAGAAGTTACAAGCTTTATTTTTTGAACGTCAAATAACTTTCACTAAATTTAATGCCTGAGAAGAACCGGCGCAAGAAACTCAGAGGGACATTTTTTTTTTCTCAGTCAATACTTTACAATTATTTATTAGTGACAATGATACCTTTGATATAAACTGGAGCGAGCCTTATTCCCAAGGCGTGTTAAATTGTGATATAGAACATTTTTGGACGTTTCTAGGACCCTATTGCAAAAGCGTACATATTGTCCCATAAAAGAATTATGGACTCGATGCAGTCGAGTTAAAGGCGAAACAATTTTAAGCCTATTTCTTGTATTAATACTATGCACATCGCCAATTTTGGTAAAATTATTAATATTTTTCCTAACATACATCACATTTTCATAAATGTATTAAGAGGCAACTGTCAAAATATTAATTTCTTTAAACTTTTGTAGTAATGAATTTTTTAGGCCTAAGTTGTAGATTGCATGAACAGCTCGCAAATTAAAAACAAGGCGTGCCGTTTCCACGTCAGTTGATAGTCTAATTTTTTAACCGCGAAGGCTGCCCAGCTAAGTCTATTCGCCAATCCATCTATATGAGGTCCCCACTGTATTGATACCGAGAAATACTGTAGAATCAACAGGATCTACGGATACCATTCAACAATACATTGGCTTTAACAGTTTTTGTATTTGGCGTTCTAAAAATTATACATTTAGTGTTTTTGCCATTCAATAGTAAATTATTAGCACTAAACCAATGTATTAGGTTTTCCCATAAATTCCTTTCGCGCTTCACTATGAATGATTAACTGGCTGTGTTTAAATTATTACGCAAACTTATCTTTTAGCTGTTTATGGCATCGGTTTCGGTCATCCCAGAACTCTGTCAAAGTACATTTTTTTGGTGAAATAGTCTCTTTTTAATTTTTTTCTACGCAGTTTAATATGTAGAGCCAAAAGACACATTTACGGCATGTTATGTTTCATTACTTTAAAATGGCAATGGTGTAAAAGACACTGTATACGAGATTTACACCGTTTACGGGAGTGATGCTACGACTATTAAAACCGTCAGCAATTGGTTTAAGAATTTTAAAAATGGCAATCTTGACTTACAAGATGAAGACCGATGCGGCCGCCCTACAACAATGGATTCGGACATTATCAAGACTGTACTTGACTTGACTTTTTCCGCTAGGTAATAAAATCAATGCTGACAAATATTGCAAACAACTGGATCTATTAAAAGCCATCATAGCAGAAAAACGACCAGAATTGGCGAACCGACGAGGTGTCGTATTCTATCACGACAGCGAAAGACCGCATGTAAGGCAAAAATGACAATTTGGTTGGATATTTCTACCTCACCCTTCGTACTCAGACTTTGCTCCCTCTGATTATTACTTGTTTCTCGCTTTAAAAAATGGTAACATGATAAATCTTTCAAATCTATAAGCGAAATAAAAACTACACCTAGATGAATATTTTAAAAGTAAACCTAAATAATTTTGGAAAGATGGCATAATAAAGCTTCCTGAGAGATGGAGAAAGAGTTATAGAACAAAACGGTTCCTGCATAATTTTGTAAATCAACCTTAAACCACAAATATCATCGTATACATTTTTCATCAAGAAAAAGGAAAAGACTTATGGGACACCCTAATACTATTTTGGAGAGAGCATTGTTGACATCGTCAAATATGTTTATTCGTCTTTTCATTTTAAAAATCAATGAAGTATTATCAGCAAACAGTACTATCTCATGATTCTTTCCAACAAGGTATGGTAAATCATTTATATATACTAAAAAGAGGAAAGGACCAAGAATAGACCCTTGTGGGACCCCCATACTGATTTGAGATCCAGGAGATTTCTTGCCATTCACATTCACCCTCTGAACCCTATTGGTTAAGTAAGAGGTCAGAAGATCGAGTGCACGTCCTCTTATCCCGTAATGGTGTAGTTTCATGACTAACGTAGTATGCTGAACGCAATCAAATGTCTTGGACAAACCACAGAAAATGCCAAGAGCATCCTGTGATTCCTCCCAAGCTTCATAGATTCTCTTTAAGAGACCTATACCAGCATCGGTAGTAGAGCGACCTTTAGTAAATCCATATTGTTTATCATGCATAAGATTATGTAAATCAAAGTGCATTAATACTTGATTTAAAATATTTTTTCAAAAATTTTAATGTAAGAGGGTAGTACAGAATCTTGCCGAAAATTATTGGGATCTGATGTACTACCTGATTTAAATATCGGTATGACTTTACTAAATTTCATCAAGTCAGGAAACACACCATACTCTATACAATTGTTAAATATATCCGCGAGGTAAGGAGCAACAGCGTCTATTATATAGCTAATCAGCTTTACGCTACCTCGAACCCCAAACCCCAAATACCCCATAGATCTAATGTTTTCTTGATATCCAGGTTGTTAAATGTCTTAACAATGTTTCTTGAGCTGACTGATTTAAATTTAAAATCTACATTACTTTTTCTACGCTCTCCTTAAGTAATGATTCAGCGACGGTTGTGGTCTAGCTGTGGAAACTGGAATATCAGCAAAGAATTTTTCAAGCACACACGCATCATTTTTATTTAATGTTACATAAGTGCTATTTATTAGTATATGTAACATATTGTTTAATTTATACCTAATATTATTTTCCTGTGGAAACGGTAACGAAAGGGGTATGAGAAGCGCAGATGCCGCGTGGGGTGGCGGTACTCACCGGGAGCGCCGGCGTTGGCGGTGGAGGTGTTCATGCCGGAGTTGCGCAGGATCTCGACGAGCTCGCAGCGGAAGGCGCTGACGTCCTGCTTGATCTCGTTGACGTCGTCCTCGGTGACGCCGCCGCACTCTGCGCGCCGCTGCTGCACCGTCACGTAGCGCCGCACCAGGTTGCGCATAATGGCCTGCATGTCACACACAACGCACAACTCAACTATCGATAGATTAATACATACATATCACATAAGCAGTTCTTGTAACATCATGTTGTCAAGGGTCTTTGGATTTCAAAGTTATAAGTACGATATATGTATAAATATTAGAAAGCTTTTATATTGAAACATATTAATATTCATTTTAGCATACTTACTTGATATCGGAAATCCCGCTCGTTCGCCTGCTTTGCTTTTCTCTGAAAATTCATAGCAAGAAATTACATGTATCTTTTATTAAGTACTAAGATTTTTATTTACACTATATTTGTTTTCGCGTTGAGGCAATTTCTATGATTATCTATATCTGTAGATACATATAATAAATGATTGTAGTTAAGGAAAAAAAATCGATTAATGTTGGCATAAATAAATGCGCATGCTGGATAGAAATCAATAAGTATAGTTTATGAACAACAACTAATTAAATCCTTTATCATGCTGGCTGTCATCGGTCTTACTAGTAGGGAGTAGGTACGAGTATATGAGTCCTGGGTGGACAACTATGTTATTAATGTTTATAACTACATATTAATATATGTAAAGAAAAGTATAAGATTTTATTCAATTATGTTTTTGTAATATTATCAGAGAATCGCTAAAAAGACTGAGTTGAGAACAGAAAGAAATTATATTTTACTGTTAAGAGTTTAATGAAAAGACAGACACGGAAATAAGGGCTTTAAATGTTGTTTTTTTTACAGACATTTATTTCTTTACAGAAACGCAATTGGGGCTTTTGTTTTATTAAATAAATAGAAAATAATATAGTTATATATATGATAGGCATAAAGTGCAACGATACGCACTCGTATGGTGCGCATGTGCTCGCGCTTGGCGCGCGCGTGCCCGCACAGGCGGCGCTGCAGCCAGCGCCACGCGTACAGCGCGGACTTGGGCGACGGCACCACGTTGAAGGGCGGCGGCGCTGTGCCGCCCTCCTCGAAGTAGCTGATCCACAGCTTGCTGCGCGCAAACTTCCACTCCACGTCGGCGCGCTCCTACACAAATATACATGCACAGTTACTATACTACTCTCATGTTCTGATGCTACATACACTACATAAATTGTGTATCGTCTACGAACCGATATAAGCTGATAGGAGTGATTCATCATGGCAATGAGCAGGTTGAGGAGCACGATCACATTTATGACGGAGTAAGTGCCGAACATCAGCATGCCCCAGAAGCGAGTGAAGATCTTGATACCCTCAAGCTCGAACGAGTCCAAATCGATCAAACCGAACGCTGCCCAAAATAGTGTCTGCATCGTCTCGAACAAACTAACAATAAATAGTGTTAAGTATAAAAGTAAAGAGTGTTTAATACAATAGATGTTAATTTTAGTTACTTAGCAAAGCGGCGCCACACGACGCAGGCGTCGGGGTCGGGCAGCGTGCCGTTAGCTCCGGTATAAGAAGAAGGTGAATCGCACTTCTTCTTCTCCATATCCGCATAGTACCATAGCAACTGGTTCAGTCCTGTGGAACATTACAGTGATAAAGCGTGAGTAATACTAATTGATATGATAATATCTGACTGTATTTTGTACCATGATATTTACCATGATATATATATATATATGTGACCATGGTATGGTCGTAGGATAATGTATGTACAAACCCTTTGTAACTTTTACTGTTATTGAAAATATTGTTTTGTCAACAAAGTAATTACCACAAGAAAAAGCGAAAATGACGAGTATGTCCAGGACGAAGAATTTCAATATATCCAATACCATACGGCTCAGCGACACCTGCAGCGGACCCAAGTGCGGGTTCACGCTGAAGATATACACCAGCTTTAGGCTGCTGAAGATGTTGGCGGCCGAGAACAGCCCCTCCGATAGCAGCATGGGGTCCCACGCATCCCACTTCTCGCGGGGCTGGTTCCATTGGAGACCCATCGCCATTTCTCGACGGACCTGTGTTTCAGAAGTTTTAATATTTAAAAAGAGTTGTTTGAAAGACATAAAATGGAATTAGATATTAAAAGAAATAAGTATGAAATAAGAAATTAATACTTTTTAATAAACACATTACATAAATTATTTTAAACTTTCAAATTAGACAAAAAATTAACTGAATTTTGATTACCTGAAAGTGGGAGACGACTCGTAGGGCGACGGTCGCCACGTACAGAGAGTTAGTGACGAAGTCTATGACGTTCCACATGTCGTGCACGTACTCGCGAAGCCCCATGTCCCACAGCTGCTTCACTTCACTCCAAATCAGACCTGCAAATTAAACAATAATTATTAAACGTCCATCTTATCTTCTTCATTGTACGCTACGAATAGCGTTTCGCGATTAGTTCTCTTTACTTACTCTACTAGGGATAAAACATGAAATTAGAATATAATGTCATAACATATACCTATAATATATAGAAGAATTTTGTTGTTTTTGAACGCGTATGGTCCATATTAATGTAACCAGTCTGATAGTCATATTAGTATATAGCTAATGATAAAATAAACATTTTTTAATACTTTCGTTGTTTTTTTAAATTCCTAAAAATGTCATCTTAATGAATAAGAAAATGCAATATTTTATATCTTTATATAATTACATGTTCACTACAATAATTAAATAGTTACAAATAAATGAGCAATTATCGTACCGCTAACCCAGGCGAGTATGAGCCACTCGACGAGCGAGGGCGGCGCGCCGCGGCGGGACAGCGGTGTCGTGTGCGCGCCCCAGAAGATGCCGCCCGCCGCTGTTTCTATGCGCTGCGACGCCAGGATCAGCAGGACTACAACATATACAATATTAAATGTACTTTAATTTTCATACATCGTTACTATATTTATAGTACATAAAAACCGCGAAAATATACCTACATACATAAAAAAACTTGATGCTTTGGGGTAATCAATGTATTCAAAGAGAACCTAGTGTCAAGACACTCCCACACTTAAAGCCAGAATTCGAGACATTGCGTTTTAATTGGTGGAAGTTAATGTCGTGTTTTATCTTACCAGAGCAAAGAAATAAAAATAATTTCAATGTGATCATTCTCCAAAGTGAGAATGGAATCCACAATCACGACTGGTTGGTTCGACGTTGTCCCACTGCGCCACGATGGCTTCTCAAATTGAAATTTAATTTATTATATTTTATTATTATTTTTATTTATACAATTTTTAAAAACAAATAAAAATAATTGGTTTTAGATCGTTTGCAAACGACTCTTAATTAGGTGTCGCTCGGTGCGGGCTCACCAAACAAGCGCTGTATCCCACCGGCGACGCTCAAAGCACGAACTTTTTAATTAATAAACGAACGACAATATTGATTTTTACGTTTGTTATTTGAGGTAGATATTCAAATAAACTAAATTAGATACCGATATAAAAACGCTACAGATGTAACGCAACGCTATAACGCAAAAGCGATATAAAATACTTGCCTATCATATTTTACTTCAGAACCTACATTAACATTGACAAGAAAGTATAATTGCAAAATTCTCAGCTTTACAATTATTCCTCGTGTTTTCAGTCAGCCATTTTCCTACTGACGCTACTATGGCCTTATATCGACAGGTTCTACGTATACTGATACATGATCAAAATGAATGAATCCTTTAAATAATGACGAAATAACAATCTTAGTATACTTTAAGTGACTTTCCTGTAAAGTTGCGTTTTGGCACTTGGTACCAATGTACGCAGACCCCGTCGATATAAAATTATACCATGACAATAACGAAAATGAAATAGTTAAGAAACTTGTATAATAAATGGACGGTATATTCACTATCAGGATGTTTTAAAGTAATGAGCACACTAACTCACACAGGAACATAAAGTAGCTAGCGGAGTGGCACAGGAACTTGATGAAGGGCTTGCGCAGCGTGCGGCCGGCGGCGGAGTGCGGCGCCGCGATGTACGCCAGCGAGTAGAGCGGGAACATGACGCCGATGCGCACCATCTCCGCCGCCTGCAGCAGCATGTTCTTGCGCCGGAAGCCCGGCACGCTCTCGTACCAGATGGACGCCAGCAGCTGTTGCACGTTAGGGTGCGCCACGAACTGCACACAATACAGCCCACATAACCTTTGTACTTCTCCTGCTACTTACAGTGTCTAATTCTTTCTTTTCTTGGAATCGTTTTACTACACTATGTGTAATAAAGAATCATTCCTGAAATTTTCAAAAAACTTATAAAAAATCAAAAGTAACGAGTCTCGAACCCTCACCTTTCGGTAACCGTCTAAGCGCTATTACAATTAAATTTATTATTATTGCTATTACATTTTCCATCACGCAAAAATGTTTTAAAAAAATTGCACTTTAAAAAAATAGTTTTTCTTAAAACGCTTATTAAATAATCGCACATCTATCATTACAAGCGGGATATAAACTCACAACCATGCAGAACAAGGCAGACACGTCCTAAATTAGTACCTCTGGAACACTTACGACACACCTTGCTCGTCGATATACATATAACAAAATTAATTAAGCATCATCTATATATATATCCGTAATTAAAATTAACGAACGAGTGATAAGAAAAGCAAATATAGATATTTTGCGTGCAATTAAAATTAAACTTGATGTCACATTGTTCCCTGCCACGTTAACTATGTAATATATTGACATGTTTTTTGCACGAACATGATGTATGGGTCGGGGGTCGGGGGTTGGCAGTCGGGACTCCCCACCTCATAAAAAACAAATAAAGGACAATTTTTATTTGGAATATAAGGTTTTCATAAGGTTTTTTATTATTATTACATTGAAGATACCATCGTGGCGCAATTGAAGTTGTGAAAAGCACCTGACTCTACTCACTCTCTGGGAAATAACTAGGTACTTAATATTATATTATGCCTAAATTACACGAAATCGTTATAAATTACAGTCTTTTTGTTATTCTTATGTATAATCTATTATTCACTATAAGTTTTATCTAGATACGTTCAATAATATTTTCTTCGTTCCGGTCTAATTCGACAAAATGTGGTATAAAGTTTTGCCACATAATACGAAATGCCTTTATGATCAACAACGAGTGGCGTACAGAAAGTCTAGTTATAGTTATTACTTCTCTCTACGAACTTGTGCCCCTTATAAATGTTCCTTGCGCTTTTTTTCGTGTTTAAATTACACGTCACGTTCAAATACGCTACCCAAAAGTTATAATAAAGAATTATTGGAGTTTTGTATTATTACAATTTCTTATAAAGGCATAACGTGAACGCTTAAAATATTTATATGACAATAGAATAACTTATCTAGTATTAATCAAGAAAGTATAGACATTAAGAAGATATTATTTAATGTAATTATTAAAGATAACATAATGTAATAAGTATTAATATGAGAAATTAACGTATATAGGTATGTTAAGTATAAAAAGTAAAAGCAATTTGAATTGAACTACTGTTAATAATAAAATTTAAATTTAAATTTTAACAAAAAAAGAAAACCGACTTTAAGTATAATGCACTAAAACGTAAAATTGATTCGTAATGAATTACTCAAAAACTCGTCAGGTCTTAACTAAAGTTAAGTGGGACCTTATCAGAAACACTAGCTATCATATATAAAAATAATAATGATAATTGGTTCACCCAGTTAATTATGCAGTAAGACACGTATAATCTATTTAAAAAAATCACAAATTTAAAATACAATTTTTTTATATAGAATAATTTGACTTATAGACAGGAACATTTAATGCGTATACTTGTAAAAAATGGCTTATTTTAACTAAATGTATAATTATTTGTATTAGTTTTTAAACAATATATAAAGCGTAGTTATGACTATCCCATACAAAGCGGGGCAAGGTAATAGAAAATACTATATGCTAGCAAATCCATGCTTTCAATCTATCGGTGTTTTGAGCTTTTGATATGAGATGATGATAGAGCTTTGCTTATGAACCTAGTGTTTATCTTACGTCTCAAACGTGTATCGTTAGTTATGAGTTGACGTGAGAATCGACAATTCAAAAGTCAATCAGAAGATTGATAAGTCGGGGGTTTATAACTTCCTATTCTAGTGAACAGACGAAATTTAAATGTAAAGTGGAAAGCAAGGAGTTAGAATTCACTCAAATCTTCGCGAAATGCGAAAAACGTCGAAGTAAAGTAAATGTTAAATTCGGTACTATAGCAACGTAAGCCGACTTAAAATTAAGAGTTCATTTTAAGTAGCTGCTAATTTTTGAAGTGTTTATTGTAATCAAAAATCAAAATCAAAATATTCTTTATTCAAGTAGACTATTACAAGCACTTTCGAATCGTTAATTTACAAAGGTGTTAGTCGTGTCAGTCTTAACGAAAGCTATCACCGGCTCGGAAGGCAGTTCTGCTGAGAAGAGCCGACAAGAAACTCAACAGTTGCTAATTTCAAATAATTTTTTTTACTACTATTATGAGCCTCCCGGGTGAGCGTCAACAGCATTTTAATTGTACACATTGACGTAATTTTAGTATTCTTGGACAGAATAATATACTTTTTTCAATAATATGTTCTTAATCTTAACTTTAAATTGTTGAAGTGGCAGATCTGGAATTATTTCTGTAATTTTATTATACATGTGTATACCTTGTGACAAAAAAGATTTATGATGTTGATATCGTGTCTGTCACAGTTCTCTAAATAATTGTGGATATTTTTGCATACAAATAAAATGTTATTGAAAATATATTGTGATGCAACTGTAAGAATACCCGTTTTATCAAAAATTTCTCGCAGAGAATCCCGAGCTCCCATGCAGTAAATAGCCCGCACTGTTCTTTTTTGAATTATAAATATTGACTAAATATCAGCAGCATTGCCCCAGAGTAATATTCCATAGGACAAGATGCTTTGAAAATAACTAAAATAAACAAGTCGGGCAGTATTAACATCTGTAAGCTGCCTCACCTTCCTAACAGCGTAAGCAGCGGAGCTCAGTCTACTCGCAAGCGAAGACAGTTATTGTATTATGAATTGTCTCATGTTGTAAGGATTAACTTTAAAAACAACTTCCACATACACTTTATCTATATTATCTAAATATATAAATATGAAAATCTATCTATATATATAATAAAAGAGTAGAAAAGTTAATTCTGTACATGATTTTTTTGAGAACTATCAATTGGGTACGTTAATATATCGTTCTTATAAGCGAAAAATCCAATCAGTAAAATTTTTGTCTGCCTGTCTGTCTATTTGTCTGCATATTTGAACGCGCATCATGCAAAATCTACTAGATAGAAATGAATGAATTTTGGAACAGTAATAGCTTAGAGTCTGGAGGTACATATAGGATAGTTTTTATCCTGTCATTCGATTTAGTTTTCATGAAAAAAATAAAAAACTTACATAGAAAACTTTATATGCCGATAATTACTGGATTGAAATTAATGATTTTTTGCATGTTTATAGTTTGGAACCTGGAGCAACTTATAGGATACTTTTGAATTGATAGTCAATGTAGTTTTCGTTGAAAAAATAAATAACTGACACCCTCAAATTACGTCAATTACTCGAGAACTCGTCAAGAAATGAAAAGAGAACAAGAAATATATATTTATTTAATAAGAATCATATAAACGATTTTATATATCCATAAAGTATGAACGCATAATAAGTGATATAATCATTTTATTTTTGTTTTCAATATTTTCATGATTATTTAAGTGAAATTTTTAATATATGTAGTATTATAGAAATAATTTAATTTCTTACACAATGGAATTATTATTTATTGGCAACATGATAAATTATTTTATCATTATTATGAGGGTAATAGAAACTTTTAGTTGACGGAATATATTTTGTTAAGAAAATCTTTTATAGTAATAAATTCTAATTGTGAGAAGTTAATACTGTGTTCATTTAGATATTTATGGGAAAGTGCACTCATAAAGTAAGAGACAATATGACACAGGTAACGTAAAGTAAGTTTTATTAGTAAAGATAATAACAATTATCCTATTCTGATTGTTAATGTGAAAGTTAGGAAACCTAAATATTTAGACGATATTTGTTACTCTGAAACTTAGGACTGTAATTTAGAAGATTTTATATGCGTGAATCGGACTTATAATTTATTCATGTAAGGCTACAGAATAATCTAAAATAAAAAAGCAGTCAAATTATATTGATTACAAAATTGCAAGTGAAACCATTTTTTTTCAAATAAAATTTAAATTCGAAAAAAAAAATAGTAACAATAATTAAATAAAATTAATTAATTAATTAATTTAAAATAAAAAAAACACAACATAGAATTGTTTTTCCTCTCTTACCTTTTTCTGGCGTAACTTGATCGCTAACTTGAGTCGAGATAATCGCATCCTTTCCGGTGCTCCAGTTTCGGTCAAGGGTTGTTGAGGGGAGCCCGTCTCGTGGTTGAGGAGCACTTGTAGCTCGTGAGAGGTGCGCGTGTGGTCCAACAGCGCCGTCGCGAACTCTTGACATTGTACGCGAAGCTCTTGATACTCAGTCTTGAACTCGTGCTCGAGGGCGGAGAGCCGGCGCAGCTCCCACGACAGCTCGAACGCCGTCAGGATGGGGTCCTTGGAGGAGAGCGCGATGAGCGAAGGCGAGGCGAGCGCGCGGTACGCGTTGATGCGCGAGCGTGAGTGCCGCAGCGAGTCCTCTCGGCGCGAGCGCACGCACTCGTCGCAGCCGCAACGCACGTCGTGCGGCACCGGCAGCCCCGCGCCGCGGTCCAGCAGCAACTTGATGATCTCGTAGCTGTCGCGGTGCGCCGCCAGGATCAGCGGCGTTATGTCCGACGTAAACGTCGCCGTCTCAGGCGGCAGCGCCTCCCAGCTCTGTATACCGAAGATATTATAGGGAGATTATGGGGACAAAATATTAGAGTGGTCTAATAAACTATTAATAATCAAAAGTTATGTACACCAATATCTCGCACTGCGTCGTTTCGTTTTGTGTTTTTTTCGAAGTTGCGTCGCTGCTTAATTTTTACTGATTTTCATTGTGCGTCGTTAGATTTTCGAAGTTGCGTTGTTTTGGATTCGAGTCTAATTTTTTTAATTTTTTTTTTCCTAAAATATTGATTGGCATAATCATAAGACCAGTAATTACTTATTTCGTACCAACTTACGTGTAATTCACCAGGTTTCCGGGTCCTCTCCTCGTGGTCCAACAGCGCCTCCACTGCTTCCACGAACTCTTCAGAAATAGCATGAAGCAGCGCATCTCTAGTCTCGACGCCGAACTCTAGAAGCAACTCCACCATCTCGAGGTTCTCGTTGTCGATGGCCATGAGCAACGCGCTGCGGCCGAGCGGGTCCACGCAGTCCACGTTAATGTGTCCGGTGTCGCGCGCGCGCTGTAGTACGCGCCGCGTGCCCGCCACATCACCTCGCTCCACGCCCAGCAGATACTTCTTCTCCTCGAGGGACAGCACGGCCATCTCCTGATGCGGTCGGACCACATTTTCCTCCTCTGTCATACCATGTATACTGTGTCGCTGTTAACAAACACTTGTAGTACAATTTCCGTTACCTATATTTTAAACGTGATTTATAGACTTCGCGGCATTTATCTTCTATATCTATATCTTCATATATTTTCTACACTATCATTATTGAATATCGGAATATAAAATAAATATTATCTTTACTATTACCTGCCGGTAACATTGGAATTATGCTGCTTGTTACGAAACTAATAATAGACTGAAAATTAAATCGTAATTATGTTTATTTTTCATTGATCTATTGTAACTGACCAGGACCAGAGAGCCTGGAATGTAGTAGCAATCTACATGTTACACATGTCATATACAAAAACAAACGTTATGTTAATTTTCGTGGCCACATGTAGCGCCATATATTTAATAAGCTATAAATTAGACTTATCGTAACACTATTCGATGAATACCTCACGGGTTACCTGTATCATGTTGTACGCGGTGTTGTAATAATCTATATTTTATACTTAGCGTAAGAAACTACGCGTGTATATATTTTTTCCTATTTATATTACCAAAATAACTACATTCCAGCGGCTTGCGAAGTACAGAGTTCCATAATTTACAGATAAACACCGGCGTTCATACACGTGGGATGTAATTTGTGAAATACTATTAAAATTGTGCTAATTTCTTAACGAGCGTCTCTACAGATGTCAACTTAGAGACTTTTTAGACATATCTAAATCGGTGAGCGCAGTCGTCCATCGTGGTGCGATGCGAGCCGATAAACGTGAAGTAGGTCAGCTGTTAATGGTGAATTGTCATAAGGTCGCTGTCAAAGTGTCGAAGCCTTCGAGGGCCGATACACTCATTATGCAAATAGGTCGCGCGAAGCGACACCTCACTGTCCTGTCCGTGACGGTAAAGTTATGTTATGTGTGCTTGACTATGGTATCTGAATCTGGTACCTATGCAAATAACTAGAAAAACTTAATCTGACCAGCATAGTTATTGATAACTTAGGGTGTTAACTGGAAATTTCTCACGTGACATTGCCCTCGTACCTTAACCTTGTTGTCGGGTGGTCGTGGCTCGGACGCCAGCAGCGCGCCCAGCTCCACGCGGCAGGTGGAGGGCCGGCGGTCGCGGCCGCCGCCGCCGCCGCCGCTGCCGCCGGACATCTCGGAGCCACCGCTCTCTGCACACAAAGAGGACACACAAGGTTGAGGGCGGAGGCCGCGCGCGCCGCGTGCCGCGTGCCGCGCACCGTCAGCCACACGCGAGCGGCGCGCCTTGCATCCTGCCCAATTATATATAGCGAGGGCGGTCTCACTCACCAGCTCCGTCGCCGCGACCGCCATCTCGCGCCCGCTCCGTGAACTGCAACAGACGAAGCGACGTTAGACAGGCTGAGCGCCGCCACTGGACCACACCGACAGCGAGCTTTACATACTACCTGCACGCGGCGCACGCGGCGGGCGGCGATCTGCCGCGAGTGTCGGCGCAGCGCCTCCAGCGTGGCGACGGGAGCGGCGAGGGCGGCGGCGGGCGCGGTAGCGGGAGAGGGCGACTCCTCGCGCGACTCCTGCGAGGTGGAAGCGCCGCGTTTAGTACACAGTGAAGCAGTGCGCCTCTCGACGCGCGAGCGACGCTCGGCCGACGCGACGCGGGCGGCCGTCGCGAGCCGGAGCTTCTTTAAAACTACATTTCAATTCTTTTCCACGATGTAGCTCAATTGTATAGGGAGGTTATATTTAGTACCCACCTAAATGATGGATCGCCGTCGCCGCCTCTGTCGGCTCCTCTTTATTACTAAGCTATCACACTTTACGACGGGTACTTTTCAATATAAATACATGTATTTGCGAGCCTAAGTGTATGTATGAACCTATAATATGAAAACTTTTATGACATTACCATTATAATTTACGCACTTGCTATCTATATGTGTATCGTAAATCAATCATTTTATCTTTACTTTACTTTTTGCGAGCTTTTTTAGAGAAACCATTGCAATCTTTTTCAATGTGAATGAGCGTGAATCATGTTCATTTTATAGAGATTTACAAACAGAACATGAAACAACTTGTGTCTGTCTTTTGTTTACCGACTCCGGCCTTACGAAACACGTATATGAAGTTTAGTTCGTTCGAAAGCCAGTCGCTCCTAATGTAAACACTACAAATGATTTAAATATTTACATTTAATCGCATTGTCTAGACTCCAGAGATAAATGTGACGAAACGTCGCTTCTGATAGGAAAATGCTCGCATGTGTAGCGGAGGAGTGTCACATGTACCACCGTGACCGCACAGCGGCCGAATAGATAACGTTCAAGTTGAAGAAGGAGGACCGTTCTGATAACGCTAATCGTTACGGCGACAGTTTATTAGGAAACTCTGTTTGGTATAGCATATAGGGATACGCTTAATGCAGTCCGATCTTTAAAGAGTCTCGATGATACGTGAAACATGCAATATAGATACCATTATTGGAACGACTACGGCTCGCCCTGTCAGTTGCAGGCGTGATACCGCACAAAGTTTATCCTGCACTCGGCCGCGGCGTGGACGGAGGACGGAGAGTGGCAGCGGCGTGGCGCGTATCTACCGGCTACCTACTCTAGTTCAGAGGTGCAGGTTTGGTCCGCGGGGGGTGACGCACGTGGCGCGCCGCGGGGGGCGCGATGCGGGCGATGGCGCGACTCTCCGGGAGCCGCGCGCGCCGCGCACTGCCGCCGTCGCCGCCGCCGCCCGCCCGCGCTAGGGCGGGAACCGACCTTTGTCGATTTCCTTATCGCCGCTCACAATTTTCCGAGCTTCGGGCTTCTTACCTATTATCGTTTGAGTACCTTTACCGCATTTAAGGGATTAACGCTATATAAATAAAATGTTTATTCACTATATAAAGATTTTCATAAAGGTACAATTTATAAATAAAATAACATTAATAAAATAACATCCTCCTACTAACAGGGATAATTATGTGTGAGATATGTGCTTGAATGTACTAAATTATTAAATCTTTCTTGTTTATATATGACATACGATAAATAAGTAAGCAGTAAAAAGACTAATAACTAAAATAAATTTTGTCTTCTTGTTTTCATAAGTAAGTAAAGAAATTAATAAATTTATTAAAACATATGAAATAAGGAATAAGTAATTACAGCACAGTCTTGTCCAAATACTCCAATACATCTATAAGGAGGATTATACTCCTATTTAAAAATAAACTTGAAAATTATACAAATACTAATTTATAAATTTTACAATATCGATCATTGAAAATACAATGAAAATATTTCATGTGTTTTTTTTCATAAGTTTTAATTCTACATGATTTATTCTGCGGTTTCAATTGCCTCATAAATCTTAAACTCGAAAAGCTTCACAAAATTTTACCAAAAAAATATCTACTGTATCCAAATTTTGGTTTAGTTATTTGATTTTTTTTTTTTTAACCTTTTCCAAAAATCTGTAAAACTATAAATTTCGAAAATATTATTTTATTGGATAGGTATTGTAGAAAACAAAGAATTTAATAATGAACGTGTATGAACGTATGAACGTGTTCGTAAGTACATACATATATAAAAGTAATTTTCCACGAGTCGATGGTATCGACACGGTGTGGGGCGCGCGCTCACCACTCGCCCGACAAATCGTCATTCAAGCTGGAGCAGCATAATGTTTTATCGCCGCCGCCGCCATCACCGCCGCCCCGCTGGAACAATCATTATTGCAAATTGTTTTTTAACTAACATATAATTAGGCTAGTATTTTGGCGCACACCGTGATAACATTTATATAATAATATCGTTCGTAAATCTACTGATATATTTCAATAGAATTAATTAACGGTAGTAGTATATACGCTAATGTTTCTAATTAATTATAATATATAGATTGTATAAATTTTTTTAGGTAAGTACTTAGTGTAAGGACTAAAATATATACAGGTAACTGATTGTGAAGTCCGTGTTGCGCGACACTCTCTTATATCTGGTAACTTGTAACAAAATTAAGTTAAATATGTTGACAAGAAGCTTGAAATGAGGACAATAAAAATGCTATAACGAGTGGTTCGCGCCGTCCCCCTTCGCGAGCGCCTCCACAGCGAGGCTCAGCGAAGCTTAGGTCAGCTCATTGCAAGACGAGACGTTTGACTCATAAGATAAGTTTATATTGTATTCAGATTAGATTTGCTTTCAAGAATTAACGATATAAAAATATTATATGAACTCGAAATAACCTCTAAACAGTACGAATTCGAGTACGTCATATGGTTTTATAATTTAAATTCTTGATAAGTTGGGAATTTTTATATATTTGCTAAAAGTAATATCGCTGCGAAACAGTATTTTAAAATAGTATTATAAACGTAAAGTGCTCGAGAAATGGACAAAGCAATTAATTGAATGCAAGACGCGGCGAGACATGTGGCAGCCGCCGGCGCCTGACGCTCGGCCCACAGGCGCACCAAGAGAGCGCCCGGTTTGCGTTACACATTTGACAGGTGGATTGTACAAAAGCTCAATTATTTTAAGACTTAACGACTTTTCGAATAAACTTATCCCAACTTAGTGAGTTGCCATTACGCGCTATAAAACACATAACGCGCAAATTGATAGCTATATGATGAAAGAGCATGCATCCGTAGCGATGGCCAGAGAGCCGCGCCTAGTAATAAAATAATATTATTGTTCGGAATGCCATATCGATCGTCCATCCAATACTAATTTCTTATAGATATTCTTATATAGTACAGTTAAACGTACAGTGCACAGAGCGGCTCGTGCGCTCTGGTTACCCATAGTCTACCCACCACTGACTTCTGACTCTTTATAATGATGTGCGATGTTCATGACAACAAGTAGGTATCAGTTAGGTCTTATCTTAGTAACGCTTTAAAAAAACCGTCCTACGTTGATAAACCATGACGATAAGATTTAAACAATAGGTGTACTTAAATGGAAACATACGTATTATGTGTGCCATAAATCACTATATCAGAGAGAAATAATTGAAATATTTTATATAAAAATGTCTTGGACAGCTGCCGCCATCCGTAGCCATCATGGTCTCGTAACCGGCATTCAACCTGCATATGAGTGTTTTAGATTACAATCACGAAGGGATTATTTTGATATGATTTTCCTTATCTGTCTATTAAAGTGTATGAATGTGAGTTAGGTTTCGCCACCAAGAATGTGAGAATTCAGGCGAGATGTTTGTCATAGTGACCCAACTGAATCGAAGACATGTCTCTGGTTATGATATATGTTGGGTGACCCGTGGAAATATGAAAAATATGTTATTAAAATTTTTATCAAATTTGGATATTGTAAGATCCGTAGCAGTGCGCGGCTCTCGCTGACATGCAATAATGCTAAGAGCTAAACTACTAGCGCTGTGTAGGAACAGATGTCACGAATGTACTCCCTCATCATTAGCCCCTTGTGTAGTAAGGCTGAAGTTCGCGGTGTGCCGCGGTGTACCTACTTAGTGGTATATGGTATGTGGTGTATGGTATACGGAGCGACCCAGTTTTCAAATATACATATAAGTAATGTTTGATCATTGCAATATCGACATTTACATTTCCGCGGCACATGGCGCTCGCTAACGCCGCACCGCACCGCACCGCACCGCACCGCCGGATTAGATAACAAGTTTGTAGCTTTAGCTTTTATTGCGTAATAGGAACATTTGTGATTACATTCAAATTTAACATAGAAATATTGGAAATGCACTACTTATCTACTATGAGTGACGGATTGCTGTTCGAAATTTTAGACACTGTATCTACATAGACACTACTTGCTAGACTTACGTGCTGCATGCTTAAATCTGCTGTATATTCCTGTAGATGCCTTCTTAGGTTCCAATAAGTAACTGTATATTTTAGCATTTATTAAAGTGCTATTCGTATTTTTAAGTGTATTATCTTAGTAAATTAAATAAAAAAAAGCTTTCACCAAATCACGACATAAATATTGTAGGTATTTATAAATCAAAAGTTTGGTCAAATCAATATGAATTGGGTCGGAATAACTTTTCTAATGTGTTTTACCTTGCAGTGCCGTTTCGTGACACGACAGGTACAAGTCGCAGTACACGGCTTTCTATCTTTTAACTTTGACGATATTCCAATTTGAGCTTATAAAGTACAAAACTTATGAATGTTTGTATGTAAGTATACCTGTCCGACTTAGATTTTCCTCTTTTATCAATTGGACTGTGTTTTTATGTGTGTTTCCGCGTAACTTTTATTTGGGTTTGTTTGATGATTCTTTTTTTTTTAAGCTGCTTCTGATGTGGTCAAATTTAAATTTAGTTAAGAACGAAGAACTCGTTATTGAGCTTTTCGTAATAATTTTACTTTTAATGGATTTTCGTTGAAATATCCGGTTTTCTTTATTCATTTTTATTTTTTTGGTTAAAATCTTAATTATTTCAAATTACATTCATTAAACTTGGTTGTTCAGTTTTTTATTTGTACAATATAATTGACTGATTAATTATATAATTTAAACGACTATTACTTATTGAATTCCAAATCTTCATATTTAATTATCAAAGTAAATCAAGTAAGTTATTGATATTTGATTTGACATCTGAGCAAGTATGAGAAGTATACTTCTACCGTTTCTGACATAGACTTAAGAAATCTGTAATTTGAAGATACACAGTTACGATGTCTGTCACTAATTCTTAATGTGGGTCACGTCACATGTGATATATCATTATATTTCGGTATCTTTGAGGCATCATCTGTCAACAAGAAGATCGATATGTCGCAAGCGTGCACTGTGGCAGTACCTCACCTCCTATCTACTTCCGTACCTACCATCGCCCCAACTGATATATTGCTCCTAGAAATACCTCAGAATCTCTTCAGGCGCCGTTAAGTATTTAGATTAAAAAAGTTTCGACGACTCTCTGTTTGCATAATAAGTACTTCTTACTTTATTGTTTGATCTTGCAGTTACTCTTATCTGATGTTGCAACGCAGATATTGCTCTTTCCGGCAAACAATGATTCACGTTTTATATAGAAGTGAACTGAAGGCAGTGCCTGGTGTCCGTGTCCGGGTAGCGGGTCCGGGGCGGCGTCCGGGGCGGCGGCGTGGTGCGCCCCGCTGACCTAGATCGCCGCACCGGCAGCTCTGCTAATCGCATCACGTGAAGAGATCGCGTGCCGCGGTCGTTGCCCCGCCGGCCCTTCAACCCTGCCTGCCTGCAGTACGCTGCATTTTATTCACTGCCAATTTTGTTCAGTCATTATAGTTTTATTCACCTAATCTTATGATATTATGTGAAATTACTTATTTGAAATCTGAAACTTTTGTTTAAGTTTCTCGTAGTTTTGAGTCATTACCAACATTTGTCTACTAAGTATTAATGTACCTACGCCGGATACGCTATTGTATTTCATAGATCGATATCCACGAAATAAGAATTTGTAACTTATGTTATTCCATAGTGACACAATTACGTGGTAATCGACTATATACATAATGGTTGTTAGTTCGATTTTAATTCAGGGGAATATTTATATTTAAGATTCAGATATTTTCCCCCGCTGGTTTCGTGGTTAAACAAAGTGCGACGTCACCCAAAAAGCGCCCAATGAAAAAAACGAACGTTAATAAAATATTGCTAAGTTCCCTAAGTAAAAAATATTTACAGAAAGTAGGAACTATAATTAATACTAATTTTGGAGTTTATTATTTACACATACATTTCATGAAGGCTTAACTATGAATAAACTAACTACTTAGGAATTAACTATGAATAAAAGAACATTAGTATTAGATGGCACACCGCGTCGTCCGTTCTGCGCTTCGTAAAGTACGTATGCTAAGTCGCTCCTAAACAAATAACCAATATTTGACTGTAGGTACTCTCTAATAAATGTTACAATTCTCTCGGATAGTCTTCTTGTCTCATTGCTAAGCCAATATAAACTAAAATTTTGCCTAATATTCTATCGCGGTGACTGTAAGCATAAATAACATGTTAAATGATAATTTTAAAAAATCACGCAAAGGCAAAATTAACTCTTTAAAAGCAATTAAAGTAATGCGCTTATATAGATTTTATTAAAAAAATGTATTGTTGTAGGTATCTACTTGCAAATAGCGTTACTTAACCAAGAATTTTAGTTTGAAAGTAACGTATGAGTGATAACTCAGTAAGAATTTGATAAGATGAGTCAAGTAACGAGCTTCTTTTCTCGTAATTTTATATTCTATCAGAGAGACGGATAAAACGGACATACCTACCTACTTAAAGAAACTACTTACTACTCTAGTCTACTACAATTAACAACTCTTTTGACATTTTCTCTTTGATTGTTATATTTGCATCATGAATACGAACCGAGGCACTCTTTGTAAATCGAGTGACTACAAGTATCTCGAGTTGCACTCGGCATCGCAAATGATCCTTGAGCTCCGGCGGTGACTGTTCTGCCACAAGAACAACTTATACCTGATTAGTACAAGTTTTGTCAATTTTCTTTATGAAAAGTTGGCGTGCGTCAGTCCCGTCCATCTCTCGGGACGCGTTATAATTTGGAAAAGTAAGGTCAGTAGCATGACATTTCATTAATTAGATATATAAAAATGACAATAGATTAATCCTATTTCATGAGTAATATCTATTAATAAATTAATTCAAGTGACGGACAAGTGACCGAGCACGAGTATACATCGTACGCTATTATTATTTTACGTTCTTGTATTTCCTATTTTACGCATACTAACGTCGAAGAATATAATTTTCAATAGTATATCGACTACTTTCACTTAGATACGTTATCCCAATAAAGTATATAACTAATATATTTACATGTTTGGCATGTCAGAAAGCATAACAAAAATATAACGCCAGTCAATCATAAAAGATCAATCTCAGTAAACAGCACACCAATTAGACTGTTTTAAATCAATTCACTTCAATTTGCAATATTTGCATTTTTCTCATGTTGTCATAAACAAATGTTTATTTATATCAGACTCTGGTCTACCGGATCTATCAATTTCCAGAATAAAAGAAACCGCTGAATCATAAACGAAAATAAAAATAGAGAGTAACACTGAGCTGTAAGAGCCAAGTGGGTACTAGGTAGTATTTGGCAAGAGGTAATTTTTAGCACATGACAGACAGACGGCAGGTACTATAGGTACTTAATTCTGAATAACTATAAAGTTAGACTTTTTTGTCTGACACGAATATTCATGTCAGACAAAAATGTCTTAATTAAAGGGAAAGACATTAATTAGGTTAAGAATCAAGAATCTGTAACGGTTGATCAATATATAAATAAAAAAAAACATATTATATGAAATTAATTACAACACGCAATGATTTGCCATGGCATAATGTTTTTGTGATATTAAAATATATTCCATTAATAAATTTGCCCACGAAAAGTTTACTGAGATTTATATTAAGTATTTATAAAAAAAATAAGAAAATTAATATATAAGTCCAGATCGAGGCACTAGTTATACTCGTACATGTCTAATAATACAATTGGATTCAAGAAATATGCTACGTCACGGTACTTAAAATGTGTTTTTGGTTTAAATCAACAAAAGAAAATTGCCTTTGTCTTCACCTCATAAATACGTTTAGATACATGGGAAGCGACGCACTGTGTCCGTCATCGCGAAACGCGCGCTTTTGGTGGTAGATGGCGGAATGCGGAATAAGGGGCGAGAAGGTAAAAATGCTTAGATCTTTATAACAAGTATTACAAGAAGTAGTAAATATACGAGTAGATGAGGAAGAGGTCAACTTTATGCCTTTTCCGCATTGAAGGATAGTCAGCGAGAAGCTTGTATTAAGAGACATTCCGCTCTCCACTTTCTTAAAAACAACATAAACGCGTAAAGCTTACTTCGACAAGGCAGATGTGATACAAGAACTTTTCATTTATCATCCACGATGTTTCCTACTAATAAAAGTATGATAATGTAAACAGACGTACGATGAAAGCAGATTTATAATAACGTTAATTATTTTGGCACGCGATCCTCAAACGATATAATACGAACAGAATCACGTTTACACCAATCAAACTCCGGATATCCGCAGTGCATACTTCACGGTTCACGTATTAATAACATTTTTATATAAAATATCGTAGCAAATATGAATGTTCAAACTATAAGTATCGACCAGATCACGACCGCTCACTTACAAAATATGTACTCTTTAAAATGTTCCTTGTAGTCAGTTTTTATAATCGCGTTTTTTTCGCGTTTAATTTTATTGCCAT
Source organism: Philaethria dido (assembly GCA_033558755.1). NCBI lineage: Eukaryota > Metazoa > Arthropoda > Insecta > Lepidoptera > Nymphalidae > Philaethria > Philaethria dido. The sequence goes on from JAKGSA010001455.1 coordinate 42,718, forward strand.
CATGCCGCAGTGGGATAACGTCTGATGGTTAACGCGTTTGGTTGTGGGTTCGATTCCTTCTAGACGTAATGATCATATATAAACTGTCTTGATTTCTCCACTCTAGTACAACAAGTGCGGCGTAGATTCCGCCATTTAATATTTCGAATTTGAGTAAGTGAAAAAGAAATACTCTCCCTGACTACCTTGCTATGCGGGAAAAACCTAAAGCTGCAAAAACATTGATTATTAAATGAAATTTTGTTGAATCCATTATTTTGTATATTTTACGTCACAGTTATGTCTCATCAGTGGATGGCCAGTCTACTAAATTACATACAAGTAGTATTTATGCATTAATCATAATTTTATTTAATAAAACGTACTTTCTGTATCAGAGACTAAACATACTAATATTTATCTGCAGCTCCCAAGTTTCGTTGTCCCCGTCGTGAAGCGAGCACGTACCGGGTAACATCTGGAAACGTCTTTACGAAATTCACAAGTCTTACTTGCTTTATTCATATTTCATATTATAAATATTTATTAAATAAATAGATAAAAATAAAAAGCGTACTAATTACCTTATTGTTATATTAGTATAAGCGTGCGACTGTAAATGCGACAGGATGTGGGTTCGATTCCCACTCCAGGAAATGGAATTGGAATTGGAGTTCCGCCACTCAGCACTCAATGCCTCAATCCGGCGGAAAATGGGGAACGGAGTGTCTAGGTTCCCTCTGCCTACCCTGCTATATGCAGGATACGGCGTGAAGCTATGTATGTATGTACGTATTATATTAATAGATAGTGAAGTACCTAATGAAAAGACAATCCGTATTTCGCTTTCCACGCGAAATCGGAACAATCCATTTTGAATAACGGAACTCAACATCAATCTTTGTTTTACAAGAGCGGAAAAATGACAATTAAGATTTTAACAAAGAAAACCGACTTAAAATAAAAAAGATTAAAAAGTACAATTATTACGAATAACTCAAAAACTAGTCATCAAATTTTAACTAAATTTCAATGGGATTCATGGACCTCAGCGATGTTAAATTTGCACTGTATTATCAAAATTTGTTTATCCAGAAAAAAACATGCGGTAACACACATAAACATACAGTCGATTTGCGAACTTCCTTCTTTTTTTGAAGCTGATAGAAAATATTTTAAATATAACAATTTCTCCGAGGGAGACTCGAAGCAGCAACCACTCACTTACAGTCAAAAAGTGTCTTACTGCGTCACGACAGTTTTTGTGATGGTCTAAAATCTAGATCGGTCTTCTGTGTATTCATATAATAAATTAATTAAATTTAGAGAAAAAAATGTTTTAAAATATATCGGTAGAAACTATCATACTAAAAAAAAAATATATAAATTTATTTCAGTTTCACAATTTTCTTTAGCTGTATGCGAAGCAAGGAGACCAGCCTAATAATTTACTAGTATAATACTTGTGTCAGGAGGCCCCGCTCTTCCATAACACTTTATACATTCATAAGAAATAAATATTAATACAAATATTTTTTAAAAGTAATGTGTACAATCTATAGAACATGAGAAATTAACTTAATTTAAATGTAACAAAAAAAGTAAGGGCAGAAAGTGTGCGCGTAGACATGCGCGCGTGTGTGTGTGTGTGTGTGTGTGTGTGTGTATGCGTGTGTGTGATTATGTATATTTATGTTGTGATTACACAATAAGGCATGCATTAAGGATGCATTAAGGCTTCTGTAGAATAATAATTTTATTTTAGCAGCCAGGAAGTTAATATATTTTTAAATTGATAAGAGTTCAGAGGATGTAAGTTTAATGTTTTGTTTATTTTGTTGTATAAGTATCTCGAGTGAATTTGAATTTTGAACTAATTGATTGTTACCAAATTTAGTTTTCATTGGAAGAATATATGCTGTTACATTTCTTCTTTTATTTACTTGCCGTGAATTACTTGGGAAAGTTACCATCTTATGGACTTTTAAAGCTCTTTGCAGAATATATAGCTTTCTAACAGATAACAAGTCGCTATGTGTATATATTCTCTGAGTAGGAAATCTAAATGGTTTAAAAAACATAACTTTTAGCAGAGATCTCTGTACCCTTTCTAGCTGATGGAACTTTGTTTTTGATGCACAACCCCATACGGAGATACAATATCCAAGTATAGACTGTGCCAAGGCAATGTAGATTTGTATTAACAGTTTTTTGTTCAATAATCGCCAATTTTTACTATCTGCTTTCTGCAGCTTAGGTAATTTTTAAATATTAATAGGGGAGTGCCTCTAATACCTATTCCTTCAAGCCTTTTTAGGAGGATGGGAACAGAAACAGTATCGAAAGCCTTTTTAAGGTCTAAACAAAGAGTTAAACATTTCTTGCCTTTATCAAGGAGTTCGACAATATTTGAAGTCAATGCCACAATGGCATCTTCAGTTGAGTACAGTAACCTTTTAGCTTAGCAATAGATGGTAACACTGAGATAGGTCTATAATTACTTATATTGCTATAGTCACCTCCCTTGTGTACCGGAGTTATTATAGTTTGCTTTAGTAGAGCAGGAAAGACAAGAGACTAGGAAGTCTAAAACAAAGATTCGCTAGGTGACTAATAATTGGAGCAAGATAATATCTGGCTGATTTAAAAAAAATTGTAGAAATGTTATCCCATCCAGAGACACTATCGGATTTTAAGTTCACAATAATGGATTCTATTTCTTTAGGATCTGTATCGAGCAATACAAAGGAAAACGGACTAAGTTTATATCATTCATTATTCTGTGCTAAAATTTATATTACTTAATACTTATTCTGAGTTATTGCTAATATGTACATTTATAATTGATAAACAATTGGAAAAGTGGACCGTTATCCACTTTACGTCGGAACAGAGACATTAGCTATGCAGCGCAAACCAACGCATATATACTAAACATTATTATTTATTGTTGTACAACTGCCGTCTCAGTGGAATACACTGTACATACGTTAATGTGCCAAATACACCTAATTATATTTTAATGTATAATAAAGAATTATAAGCAGGTATCAGCAGATACAATTTTTTATTGGATTGCCTTTGTCCTCGTCACTCATAAACATTTGATGCTTCATAGTTACTACTTTAGATAGTTACAAACCAAACCGCCGCTACGATTTCGATAAAGTATTGAGATTCTCTATAAGCGTGTTAGTTATTTAGTTCAGAGACCTGCTTTAAGAAATGTAAGAAAACTCAGTAACTTACTACAAGCAACAGTAATTGTAGCCCATTAGTTTAAAATAATAAACAACTTTGCACATAAATTATTTAAAACCGTATCATAAAGACAAATGTTATAATCTGAAAATCTACTTATTTTCAAACAAACTCTTTCTAGTAGATGAGTTGACGTACATCATATATGACACCATTACAATAGCCAGTGACAGTGACAGGCGACATCACAGCCGCCGTACTTGCCTCGTGCGATGAGGCGCAGGCCTGCAGGCGCGGACGCCGATGGAGGCGCCGCCAGCGCGGTGCTGCGCGTGCTCATCGTCTACACCTGCATCGTCCTCGTACACTCACTGCTCCACTGGGGAAGACGGCTGTTGCGGGCTCGAGCTCGGCCTGCTCGTTGCTAAACGTATGAATATATCTCACAGAGTGGCGTGATGGTCCGCCACCGCACGCTCCCCGGCGACCAGTTAACCAAACAAATCCTCCTCGGCTCGGCATGGCTGGCCTTCCTGTACATGGTGCTGCTTACGTTATTCGAATTCATTGAACTGTTGCGACCGAAACCGACCACCCACGCCGGCTCTCGTCGTTCTTGCAGAGTTCCGTGCGCACAAGAGACAATGAAATAATAAAAACTCAATGATAATACTTACTTTTTATTTATTTTAAAGCTATTTTTTTATAAAAGACATCAATAATACAAACTAGGATTATCTATTATGAATTTATACAGACCAGAATGCATTGTTAATTTGAGTTGATACATTTTTTAAATATACCTAATAGAAATTCTAGAACTAAGAAAATTAATGTCAAAAGAATTCAAGCAAATTAAACACTTTCAACAACTAAAAACAACTGTAAGTATAACTTAAAATCTGCCCTAACAAGTTTTCATTTCGATTTATCAAGTTATTCACGATTGGCACGGATGTAAGCTAAAGGGACGCCATCTCTGATACATAATCTCATAAAGTATTCATACACTTTAGGTAGGAAGGTGGTGGTTCCCGCTCCGCTGTGATTGAGTAATGCGACTGCAACGATCGGTATTTTGCATAATAGAATAGCGCGGGTCGCGGATGCCCGACGCGAGACGCAATACGAGCGCTTATTATTAAATGATCTGTCAATAAACGTTAGCCTTAGAATTATTCCTTAATAAATATAATGTACATTTACTTGGCATTACGGAGCACTGGATGACAAATTTATCCAATCATGTTAACATAAAAGTGTCAAGCTTGTTCGCTACAGAGAATGCCATCCGCGGTGGCTCCCTAATTCTAACCAGAAAAGACATATACAAAGACATATAGTGTGTAAGTCACGCTAGGACATTGTGGCCCTCTCCGTCGAACGTACTATTGAATTGTCCTGTGTCGAGTTTTAACAACATGTTATAGTATGCGTATACCGACCACCGCTAGGTAGTTTTGAATTGTTTGAAAATAAAATGGAGGATGACCTAAGAAAACTTTCTAAAAGTAGTAAAAGCATAATTGTTTGCGGCGATTTTAATGTAGATATTTTGCAAAATACCTCCCAAAGTGTTCGCTTTCTAAATCTATATAAATCGTTTAATTTAATTTAATATCTTTTGCGAATCTACTCGCTCGAACTCGAATATCTCAGCAACTTGTATAGATAACGTCTTCTGTCACTGTGACGTTGAGGACCAACTCATAATAAATAATTTAAGTTTTGATCATTGTGGACTAAAGTTTTAAGTGTTTGCTGATTAAGTTACTCATACGCGAAAAATTACATTTAGACCGATCACTACTAGTAAATTAAATACATTTAGAGATAATGTTGAAAGAAAAATATCAAAAATGGAAATTAGTATAAAAATCTGAATACGTGTTACGAAAATTTGTTTACCGTAATTTCGAATGAATTTGACACGACGTCTCAATTAAAAACACTACATAAAAATGTTAAAATAAAGTTTTGTGACTGGGCAACTGTAGGCATATACCGTAGTAGAAATAAGTTATATGATATGAGGCAGTGGAATCGTGATCCCAACTTCCTGAAGCGAGTCAGCGTTTTCTCCAAAATATTTAAAAAAGTTTCAAGCAAAATCTATATATATAAGAAATAAAATATTAAATTCGGAAATTAAAATAAGTACGACGTGGAACATAATATCTGCTACAACTGGGAGATCGAAAGTTTGTAATAAGCCGGTAGAATTAAAAATTAATAATAAGTAATGAATGTGAAGTGGCAAATACTTTTGAAAATTATTTTGCAGAAATACCGGTTAAAGTAACTTCTTCAATAAATTCATCTTCATCAGTTGCAGTCAATTTGTTGCAAAGTAGTACTAGTCGATGTGATATTAGTTTCACTTTTGAACATGTGACACCAGAAGTAATTGTAAAAACTTTTAAAACGCTTAATATAAAAAGAACTTGTGATCTATAGGGTATATCTGTAAAGGTACTGAGTTCTATCATACCACAAATCGCTCCTCAATTAGCTAAGATCTTTAATGAACGTGTTAACAAAGGTATTTTCCCTGATCTTATGAAAAACAGTAAAATACTTCCTTTGTTTAAAAGTGGAGAAAATAATGATCCGTCTAACTATAGACCTGTATCTGTATTACCGTCACTAAGTAAAATTTTTGAAAAAATAATACTTCATCAGCTATCTGATTATTTTAATAATAATAAAATTTTTCATAATGCACAGTTTGGTTTTCCTAGAGGCAGGTCTACAGCAGATGCAGGAGTTGCGCTCCTTAAATACATTTATAATTAGAAAAACTCACAGAACGCAATTGCAGTATTCTGTGATTTGTCTAAAGCATTAGACTGCGTGGATCACGACACACTATTGTTAAAATTTAGTCATTATGGTGTCCACGGCAACGCTCGTTATCTCATTGCCGTATCTTACTAAAAGGATTCAACATGTAGCTATAAACGATGTGAAGTCGTCTGGTAGTTGTTTACAGATGGGTGTTCCACAGGGATCGATCTTAGGGCCTTTCTTATTTTTAATATATATAAACGATCTCCCTTCTTACACTAAGAATGTATGCGATATTGTATTGTTTGCAGATGATACTTCTTTAATTTTTAAGGTAGACCGCAATAAAAATAGTTATGACAAAGTAAAACCAACATTATGCAGCACGTTTCTTACCGTTTGGGCACAGACAACCTTACCCGAACTTAAAGCAATGTCATTTGCTAAACTTTGAGCACTTATTAACGGTTTGTTACTTGCAGTTTTGACAATTTGCTGCCTATCTCTTGCAGTGAGCTTCTTCTTTCTTTTTCTACCTTATTTTATTTTCAACACTACCCGTTTCTTCTCGCTTTTTATAACATATCGCACTGTTGAGTAGTTTAACTGTAAATCTGCTCTGATTTGACGATAACTTCGACCTTTATTCCGGTGTGAAATATTTTTTTCACGTGTCGATAACGATAATTCAAAATTTTTCGGCATGGTTTCGCCAAGAATTTGGCTGTACACTAAAATAAATTCTCAATGTTAGGATACGTTAGCCGGTCTCTATGTGTGTACGAACAACGTAAATATTTTACCTAAAGTCACCCGATATGGCGGGAATGTCACAAATTGACGGGAATGGTTTGCGTGCAGAGACTTATTTAAACAAAAAAAATATATGAATTTTCTAATATAGCATTTGGATATCTATTGAACATTGAACATATTAAGATATAAAAACCGGAACGTATTTGAATTTGGCGCCATAGAACTTGAAAAACATCCTTTTAATTAAATTTGCTATGAAATTGCTAATTGCATGTTTTATGTACTATGTACATTATTTGAGTATGTAAAACTTAATTATGTTATCAATATTTAAACACAAAGTTTCAATAAGTTCTGTTTTTTTTTCCTGATGAAGTTTCTGAACACATATACGGGTACAATACCGAAACACCACTCTAAAATATAGATTATAAATGGTTGAAAATATAATTAATCTATTTGTTTGTAACTCGATTGTTGTTATATACATGTATGATTAATTTTAACTGCTTTGTAACAAATAAACGACAGAGAAAAAGAAGTTTTTCTTAATTCAAAATTAAATAATCTTTTTTTATTTGAATTAAGAAAATCATTTTTATTTTATATATAGTATTTGAAGTAGTATAAAAATATAATTGTTTTATTCGATATTGTGAATCGATACATTGACAATATTATTTGACATTACAATGTCAAGTTGACTTTACAATAATCATATTTATGATTTATCTGATATCTCCCATTCGGCCCAAAGTTTGTTGTGTATTGGATTGCAAATACTTGTTTGGACGTGTCTCAGAATAACCACTGGAATGATAAAAACCTTTGTAAAGGTATATTTTGTCTCACTGCTCAACTTAATATCCTAAGGCGGCTTGTTTTTTTTTCTCAAGTAGAATTGAACTGAGAGTATATCGACAATATCATATGTCGGTTGTGCTTTGGACATAAATGTATACGACATTTGACATGATCAGGATCGGGGACCACTCTTTTTGCGAATTTAGCCTGGACAAAGGTTTTGCTATGTATATCCTTTTTACTGTATTAATTTAATTGTCTCATCTATAATATCCTATCCTGTTTGTATTTTTTATTCAAATAAATTAGATACAACAAAATTTAAGTATAAGATGACCCTAACTAGAAGCAAATTTCACTAACACTTTGTTTATGTTATTTAATTGTTTATATTTTATGACGTCATTTTCCTTTTAGGGAAAAACCACCAGTTTAAACAATTTAATCTTTTTTTTATTTTCTCAATATTTAACTGACTTTTCTATTTAATGTAATATTGACATAGTAAATTGGTATACTAGATATCATCACTTTTGTAAAGAAAATACTTGTTAACATCAAAAATGAAGACTGCAGTTACTGTTCTGCATGAAATGATGCTCAAAATAGGACATCTTCCAGAATATGAGTGCATATCACAGGTAAGAAATAATAAAATATGTTCTAAATGAATGCAAACAAAACACTGTGGACACACAACACACAGTGTACTGATACTTTACCACATGTTGCTTGATATTTTTATCAACATAACATGATGTTTAAATGAAATTGACCACTCCTCATAAATCTATATGCTGTAAAATAATTAAGATTTTTTTAGTGTTTCTCAAAGGATATAAGACTTTTTGTCTATTGAGGCCATTAGGCCTCTATCTGTGTCACTCTATAATATTATAATAATTTAATAACAATGTTATAATATATTGATTTTCAATTAAAGTATATCACAAATATAATTTTATTTCTTGTATCAATATATATTTTTATTTAACTTATCCATTTTTTTTGAACGAACAGTCTGGTCCCCAACATCAAGCAACATTTGAATACAGATGTGTATGTCAAGGTATATCAGTAACTGGACAGGCTCGCTCCAAAAAAGAAGCAAAACAGGAAGCTGCAAAAAAGATGTTGATGCAGTTAAATGCGAGAGGCCAGCCGGTACCAACTCAGTTTGCCACTCCACTGGAGAGACCCCCTTCTCCACCTTCGCCATCAAACAAGCCTGCTTTGGTATTTATTATTTAGTTTAAAAGTTCAGACTGACAATATTACATGTATTTACAATGCATTAATTTATATATACATTTATAATGCTGATATTTACTATTTTGATTTAAGAGATAAGCAATTGAATAAATTTGAGTAAATTCAAATTTAGCATATTCAATTCATGTTTGGCCTACACAAACATTTCTGACTTCTGTAAAAAATTAAGTGGCTCCTGACTGCCTTCGCAGGAATACTCACGTATTTCATCTTCTTTACTGTATTCTATTTAGTCCAATTTGTCCTCCCTATGTCAAAAAACGTCATGAGGTTTCGTAATGCGCAGTTATTTTATGTAGATTATATAAGTGTAATATGTTAACATTGGACTTATATGTTCGACAGGAAGCGGGTCCAACTCGCGGAGCCTGCGCCCTGACGGTGGACGCCCGCAGCTACGTGGCGCTGCTGAAGGAGCTGTGCGAGGAGTACCGGCTGGGCGAGCCCGCGTACGAGCTGGTGGGCGACACGGGCCCCCCGCACCGCCGCCACTTCACGATGCGCGCCACGCTCGGCCTGCACGAGCGCACCGCCACCTCCACCACCAAGAAGGCGGCGCGCCAGCTCGCCGCCGAGCAGCTCTACTCCTACCTGCGCGAGAACCTCGCGCGCCTCACCGGCGACTTCGTGGAGGTGCGCGCTCCCCTCCGCCTCTCCCGTGACCGTCACGTCACGTAACGCACAGTGACTATAGTGTAACGCGTGGCGACTCCGCAGGAGGAGGCGTTGGCGCGCGCGCACGAGAAGCGCTCGCAGGAGAAGCGCAACGCGGAAGTCGCCGCGCAGCGCTACGCGACGCGCGCTGGCGGCGAGGCGGGCGGCGAGGCGGGCGGCGAGGCGGGCGGCGGGGCGGGCGCGGGGGCGGCGGCGGCGGCGGGGGCGGGCAGCGCGGGGCGGCCGGACCTCGGGCAGTGCATCGCCAGCTACCACCTCGGTCTGCTTACACATATTGGTAACTCGCGCCGGCCGCTCTCACTCCCCCGCGTGTGCTAGTACTGCTTTGTTTGCGTTCACGTTATAGCACTTAACTGACATAACGATATTATATATCCATCGACCGAGACGTCTCTATAAAACGCGGTGGCGGTTGGCTGGTGCGTGGAAATCATTTATACATTTTAAACTAATTTAAAGAAGCGACAGTATTGTGGCTAATACGGCGTAAGTTGCGATATGTCTTTAACATCTAATACGTGGATATATACGAGATCTACATATTGATCGAGTAATTGTATGTAAGTATTAAAAATATTGTGGGTGCGAGTTGTATGTGAGTGAGCATGAGTATTTATACAATTGTAGTGCTTGTTTTTTCATGAGTATGTTGCATGTAACGTAGATTTATATAAAAAACATTTGATCAGATGTAGAGTTTGAGTTGCATTATTTTTAAATTTTATATATTCGTAGATGTCGCTTAGTAAAATGTTTCAGTAATATCCAATGATAGGAGTTTTTTACACCCATACCTCGCTTTGCGTCAGGGTTACGTTACAAAAAAACACGACGCAAATTGAAACGACGCAAAGTAAAAGTAGATTTTCTATAGCAAACCATTTAATGATCGAAGATAGGTTCCAGGCTTACGAAAATACTACCTTTTAAAAATAAAATTGAACGAAGTAAAATTTTTCAAACAAAATAATATAATAATATAAACAAAAAACGTATTCAATTAAACAAAATAAACTACACATTCATTTAATTTATGAAAGTTTATTTAGAATTAATCACTGTCTGAAGTGTCCATAGTGGTTGTTGTCGTAGGTCGGCTTTCTTTCACAAAAAAAGTGTCCAATGTTTGTTGAACTGCTTTTTTTTCAATGTAAGATTGGGGAAATATTTATGTTTTTTGTAACCAAAATCTCCACGTAAAACTTTATACATATAAATTTATTATTCTCTTTTTAAAAAAGCACAACGCACTACCTTTTAAATTGAACTCTAAAACAAAATTGTATTAAATTCGCGTTGATTTTTAGTTAGAAATAGGGATGAGACCGATATATCAAAACGTAACTAAAAACGGTTTTGACTCTTATACCATATCATATCGATATCTAAATTATCACATCCGATATTAAACAACTACACACAAAACGTAACGACAACTCGATGATGAGATATGAAAACTAAATTGTAACGAAAACTATTGCAACGCAAACTTGATATCTAAAAACGAATATGATATCGGATATCAAAACTTTATATCCGATATGTAACCGTTACAGCTAAAAAACGAAAACGTCTATGTCCATGTTAGAAAGGGAATCCCCAAATTTTGATGACATGGCGCAATTAAAAATAAAGGTATTGCCATATTTTATAAAAAAAAAATAAAATAAAAGACTCGAATCCAAAACAACGCAACTTCGAAAATCTAACGACGCACAGTAAAAATCAGTAAAAATGAAGCAGCGACGCAACTTCGAAAACAACGCAAAGCGAGGTATTGGTGTACTCGTATATCGTTCGTAGTATCTAGAAAATGTACAATGGACTAGCACCTAAAAAGATTTTGTTTAAAATAATTATTTCTCTTTTTAATATTATTTTTTCTCCTCTCTCTGTGCATATACTGCATCTAACCGACCACCGTAGCTCTATCGACTGCTCAATAGTTTCACGATAGCATCTTTTATGTACTCATATGTTGAGGCTATATTTGAGAATAACATAGAATGATATCGGACGACGAGTTTGTAAACAAATGACATATGTTTGTGTGCTTGGCGCAGACCCGGCGCGGCTCGCGGCGGCGGCCGACGCGCTGCGCGTGCAGGACGCGGCGGGCGCGGGCGGTGAGGGCGGTGAGGGGGGCGAGGGGGACGAGGCGGCGCTGCGGCGCGTGTGCGCGGCGCTGGGGCTGCGGGCGACGTGCGCGACGGTGGGCGCGCTGGCGGTGCTGCGCCTGGCGCCCGCCTCGCCGCCGCTCGCCTTCGCGGACACGTCGCCGCGCGCCGCCGCCGCCGCCGCGCTGCGCTACCTGCGCCGCGTGCTGCACTACGTCGACACCACCACCACCACCCCCGCCACCCCCACACCCACACCCGCCACCGCCGCCACCGCCGGACTGCGAGCGTGAACTTGTACATCTTCTATTAATAAATAAACAAATTATTCTATATATTTTTAGTTTTATTATTATTACTCATTGCCTACGAGTCCAAACTACTCCAAAACAGTCATTCGAACAGAGACGATCAAAATCGTTCCTTATACAAATTATACAGAGATGCCACGACGTACTTAATAAAATAAAAAGGGCTCTTACTAAGCTTCATAAGGGGTTCTTCTCTAAAAATATGTCTTTAATACTTCCTGTATGCGATTTATTCTTATAAGTATGTAGCTTGTAGTGTATCAACGACTTTGTCACTGTGGTTTTTTGTTAGAGTGAGGTATTTGTTATGGTGAGAGATCGTTTGCGAGGAGGTTTGGCCCGACGGTGTATCACGATTCGGGTTAGTTTAGAAGTTTGTACATTTAATTGTAATATTTTATTGGCTTTTTTTTTTTTGTTAATTTTTTCTGTGTATTTTTATTGATATTACTGGTTTTTATTATTGCATCATACATTTGTTAATCCTCATCTCTATGAACATATCCAATCAAATTTAAATGCATTTAAATTTTGGCGAAGCCTCCATATATTTATAACTATGAATATTTAATATTTTCATGTCCTCACTTTCTGGTGACAAGGCAAGTGCGCGTTAAATTGGTTCCGCCATGCACTCAGCACGCAAAGGCAACAGATTTACGGCAGAAAGTACGGAACGGAACTAGCCCAAGAGAATGGTGTTGTCTTAGTTTGTTCCCGGAGTTCTCTGCTACCCTGCTGCAATGCATGCTTGCATATGCGTAATGGGATATAAGCGCGATAAAGCTTTAAAGAAAAATGGTATCTAATGAGATTATAATATAAAATTTGCGTGAAACAATAGGAATTTCATGAAAATGGCAACAATAGTTCATTAGAAGACACACTTCACATACTACATGGTATGCTGAGTAATGGAGAGGATTGTTATTTTAGTAAAGAAAATATGGAAATACATTTTACATGCAAGGAAACATTTGCATAATACAATAGTAAGTGGGGCCATATTATTACATGAATTTCGGCAATTATTTTTTAAATGGTTGTTTAAAATAATTAATTACGAGATCTTAACCAATGATAAATCAGTGATTTTTAATTGTTAATACATACTGCGAGAACTGAAAAGTTTAAAGTGAACATTCAAAATTGTAAATATTAGAGAAACTAAAATCTTGCAGATTTTTTGGTAAATATTATATATCTTGATCATCGCCATATATATAATTTGTTTTGCCGACTATTTTACATTTCTTGAAAGATTGCTGAGTGTTACATAATAATCTCTTGTTTAAATCAGGCCACCGTAAAGGACATCTCTTTAAAGGTAAAGGCATCTGCAAAATTCGAGAAGAAGAGTTTCTTTTTCATGAGCTGAAGACGGGACTCTGCATTACACTTTCTATATTTATTGCTGTTTCAATAGGCGGAATTAACTTAAATCCAGTTGATATAGGAGTCAGGCCAACGAGATTAATCCCAAGTCAAGTAGACTGAGGGCCTCACCGCACATTGCGAGTTTTTCGAGATGGAGATTTATCTTAAAGAAGAGGTTCCTGCACGAGAAATTTATTCATAAATTCAATTGACAGGCATGAGGCCCAAACATATCAGAGCCTGTCAAAAGTTTATAAAGAGATGCCTTATAGTGTTCCGCGCTCACATGGGCACGAGACACGCCTCTTTGTCTAAGTACACGATGAGATTCGGACGGGGTCATTGTTTAAGGAGATGGTACCAAAGGTATTGGCAATGTAAGAAGTACACTTGCAGAACAATTATATTATCATCACTATAAAATACTGAAACCACAAATGAGGCACCACTGAAACTCTCCAGCTACCAGAGTCTATGGAAGTATTGCCGGGCGAGCTGCCTATATACAAGAATAACACAAGATTGATCCACGTGGATTAATGTACATTTATATACAAGACTAACAAAAACTAGTAACAAATTCTCAACTTATCGCTACAGACCCAAGTATTAAACAAGAGTTAAATTTACAAAAATGGTTCGATCTCCCAAGCTGCAGTAGCAATGCGCCGTACGCGGTGTCGCGGCACGTCACCGGTGTCGCCCGGCGTCGCGCTCAACGTCACATGCCGAAACTCGGCGGTGCACCCCTCGTCGTCTGCAACGAACACGCGTGGCAGGTGAGGGGGTAAAGGAATTGGCCGCCGTCGCTCACTGGGTTAATGTGGAAGGGTAAATGATATTATACTCGATGTCGATCGCGAGGGGACTTCGGTGCATCTCAGATCGCCTCCGCGCTTTAGAGCCCAGGAATTTTTGAATTGATCCAAAATTTGGCCAGATTCGAGATGTATCAGAAGTCGACGAAACCATTCGATGGGATTTCGATGTGCAGCGCGTGATGCGCAACTTTGTAATGACTCCGAGGGTGTTCGGACGAAACGGAGGCAGAGTTAAAAGAACCAGGAAATTGCATCGGCTGTGAGAAGGAAGAGCCACTGCCTAAACTTCAAGAAGAAAGGTAAACGGTTCTGCACGGCACGGTCATGCTGGCTCACGTTTCACGTCTCGTGGTGGGTCTCTCAAATCTGCGGCTTACAGCGCGAAGCGAATGGACATTACCTTCGAAAGGCGGCTTGCGTTGTGAAGTGGTGGTTGTTGGAGCGGCTTTGTGGCTTTGCGGTGGCGGCGGCGCACGAGTCGGCGCCCTCGAGCGCGGCCACGATGCACTGGTGGATACGGGTGTGTACTGCTGCTCGGTCTGCACCATCGACGCGCTCGCGGCATGGCATTTTTGACGCCAGGAGGCACGTCCAGCGCGGCATGTCGGCGTGCGCTGACCAGCTACTTTTTGGCACATCGCGGTCAAAGCGTGATGAGAAGGTGCCGGAGCGGCCCCACGCCGGCGCTTTGGTGCACGACGACGGGGCACCTTGCGTCGGCGAACGCTTTCATGGAAGGTGCAAGCGCGCACTGGCGCAGTGGAGCGAGAAGCTCAGGCACGCCGAAGTCGGGCCACGTGGTGAGAAAGTGGAAGTGCTTCACGAACGCGCTGCTCGGCGCCGCAACTTGGCAACTCCGTCACGGTCCAGTCGGGGTAACGGCTCTCGTTGAGAGCGCACCGTCACAACATCCCCATCTTTGACCGCGGCTGTCCGTAGGGCGATGACGGTCACCTCACGCGACCCTTCTCCGCAGCGCGTGAGAGGAGCATGACGACCGCGCGCGACCACGGACTCCCCAACATGCGCCAGAAGTCGTCGCGTAGAGTGCAGCGGCCCCTGCGTCTGTTGGTGCGGTGAACTCGCGCACGACGGGTTGTTGCTTCCCAGCTTTTTATGGTTAACGTTGATGTGATCCGAACCCTCCTCGTCGGCGCGACGGAGCTGCAGCTTGAGCGCGCAGAGGAAATGGTCGCTGCAGCGGATGTTGGTGAAGCGGTTCTTGCCGATCCGGAGTTTGCAGGGAGCAAGGTCGGCGGCCGTGGTGGGTTGCTCACTTGACCACACATTAGGCCTAACTCCCCTCGGAATTCTCACAACTGAATCTGCGCACAAAGTGAGGAGGACCGGGGAAGGTGAGTGCGGGTGGGCGGGCGACAGGCGCAGCATTTACGGTAGGTGCAGGAGCCTGGAAGCTCCACCTGAAGTCAGATCTAGAAAAGCTTGGACATGAGGCGGTAGTGAGATAAGGCGAAGTCAGCATGACTAGGGGGCGCTTGAGCGGCGGAAGAGCAGGGGGCGCGAGGGGGCACGCGGGGGCGGCCTGCCCGCAACGGCTTCAACCTGGCTTTGGCTGTGAGCTGCGGGGCATAAACCTCCAGCACCTTACTCAACTGCTGCGCCGCCGCGATCCACCCCGTGTGGTCCGCCTCTGTCGACACAAACACACGTCACACACGTGTCAACAGTGCTACTGCACCACCACTCTTGTACCACTATTGTAATGACTATACATATGTAATGAAATGACATTTCATTAATAAAATTAATTCGCATGTCTAAGTTGTCTGTGGAAGTCGGTAGAGTAGCAACGGTCGAAGTGACGTGGCATCCAATGGCGGATGATGTTCAGATTATTTTGTGCAATTTATTAGAGATATATGGAAGGATATAATTGAGGAAGCGACATTAGTGAATTTTAAATTGTCGTTTCTTTGTATTTTCAGAGAAACAAATTGGGGTTTATTTTTTGAAAATTCTAAGTAATATATCTTATAAAACGACAATTTCGTTAACTAAAAGAAGATGGACCGAATGCAATTTGAGTTTAAGATGATAACCTCAAATGTTGGCAAATATATTAGCCATAATCTCAATATCTACAGAAGAAGGAAAATGTTATGTTTTACCTGATGAACTTAAGCCCGTGATTCATCACACATATAATGTCAAAATGAACACTTTCTCAAAAATAAATAACAGCATAAAGAAAAGGCATCAAAGTAGAAAAATATGGATGAAGATTAAAAGAAAACATACATAGACGAGGAAGGTAATATACAATTTCTAGATCAATATTTAGAAGAAATAAGCACAATACAACCAAAAATCAAAGACGACAATTTGCAACATATTTTGGAAAAATTACGAAACCGAACACTCCGTTACCTAAGTTACCTCCGTTACCTACGTTAAGTAAGTTACGTAAGTTTTGCACCAAAATATCTACTAGACGGCACTATGAGATTTTCTCATAAGTAATATCGTATCATAAGTAACGACGCGTACATACCCGTGTATACCGTGGTGTAGGCGGTGTCGGTGAACTTGTCGGGCGCGGTGAAGGCGCGCAGCTTGACGTAGTAGCGCGTGCCCGGCTTCAGCGGGCCGTTGCAGTAGCTGCGGCCGCCGTCCTCGCAGCGCTCCGAGCCGATGGTGAACTCCTCCACGGCCGACGAGCGGAACGGGTAGTACGGCTCCGTGACCTGGTAGGGCGGCCACACCGGCAGCCGGTGCACGTCGCGCCACGACGGCAGCCGCGCCGGCGTCGCCGCGCGCGCCTCCTCCGCCAGCACCAGCGTGTACGCCGTCACGTTGCCGTTGGCCGGCGAGAAGTAGTCCGCGCGGAAGCGCACCGCCACCGTCGACGACGAGCGCCGCACCTCCGCCGGCTGCGCCGTGGGGCGCGGCGGCGCGGCGATGGCCATGCGCTGCCGCAGCCGCGCCGCCTCGCCGCGCCCCGCCCCGTTCTCGGCGCGCAGCCGGAACTCGTACTCGCCGCCCGCCGCCAGCCCCGCCACGCGGCCCGCGCGCGCCTCCGCCGCGAAGTGCACGGCGCGCGCCGAGCCCCACGCCGCCTCGTCGCCCGCCACCGGCGCGTACTCGATCGTGAAGCGCAGCAGGTCGCCGTGCGCGTCGCGCGGGGACAGGCGCCACTCGAACGCGAGCTCGGTGGGCGTCGCGTCGCTGAGCTGGAAGTGCGAGGGCGCGGCGGGCGGCGCCTGCAGCGTGCGGAACGTGGCGGAGCGCGCGCGCGACCGCGTGAGCAGCGTGGCGGGCGTGCCGGCGCGCACCACCACCGTGAACGTGTACCACGTGTGCGGGCGCAGGCCGGCCAGTGCCAGCGCGGGCCGCGCCGCCGCGCGCGTCTCCAGCGAGTCCGCGTCCGCCAGGTACTGCACCTCGAAGTCCGTGTAGTCGCCGGCGGGCGGCGCCCACGCCAGCGCGATCTCGCGCGCCTGCACCGACGTCGCGTTCAGCTGCGCGATGGGGCGCGGGTCTGCGGGAGCAGGGGGACGCGGGGTGAGTCAGTCGGTCGGTGTAGACACCGCTAGAGCGAGGAGGTGGGGGCCGTCACTCACAGAGGCGCGTGGGGCGCTGCACCGGGTCCGAGGTGACGTTGTGCGAGACGGTCCACATGGTGACGTTGTAGAGGCGGCCGGGCGTGAGGTCGCGGAACACGACCTGCTGGGCGCCGGGCGCGGGCGGCGCGGGCGGCGCGGGCGGCGGGGCGGCGGGCCGCTCCTGCCAGCGCGCCGCCTCGCCGCCGCCCTGCAGCCGGAAGCGGTACGAGTCGAACTGCGTCACGGACTCGGGGGTGCGCGTGTAGATCACCTGTTGACGAGTCGAGAGGATAACACATTCGCGCTCGGGCTAACTCGGGCGTTTGACTTCTTTTAATTCATACCAGTATAGCGGGTAGTGTGTCGTTGTCGTCGCTGTCGCCGGACTCGTTCACGATCGTCATTTCGGACTGGATCAACGGACCTGCCGACGTTATGTTAATAAATTATTTTTGACCAACGCACTAATGTGCGTTGTGCATGTCAAATTAACCCTAGAGTGCATGATTTTGAAGTGTAACATTATTTAGAATCGTTGTCATTTCAATCCGAATGCAAATGAAAATACGACAGGTAAGAGACACACACGTACAAAAATATGTAGGTTAGAATGAGACAGAAATATACATATATCGATGTCTTTTTTATTGAGGTACAAAGAAAGAGATGCCAAGATTTATTTATCATTTATTAACTTTAAATACATTGTGTAAGAAAACAGATAATAAATATTTATAAAAACAACATAACATCCAATCCAATGAGTCACACCAACGTATCAAAACCTAATTAAATAAGTGCATGCATTGTCTGCGCTAATTTTTGCAAATAACAATAGTTTTTGTTTTATCAAAATCGGTCTAGGATTTCAGAAATTACAGCGTCTTAGTTTGAACATTTTTAAAAATTCCATTCTGTCGATTTCGGCAGGTGACGTCGCGTGGCAATAGATATCTCCGACCGCAGGTGGCAGTGATAGTATTGAATACTGATTTCTTGGGAGTGGTTTGCGCTTATTGATGAGAGATTTAAAAAGTTATGGCACTTATTGCGGCCTATTCGTGTAAATAATAAAACAAATGTCTTTTAAAGAAGATAAGAATTTTCTTTTTTTTTATAATTTAATATACAATATTGCCTTTGTAAGATATAAAAAATATAATCCATTATAATAAACTAAAGGAGCGATGATATTTAGTTTGCAAG
>JAKGSA010001456.1:0-47500 GCA_033558755.1 Philaethria dido
TTCTCTTTCAACATTTCCATTCCCCACTTTCCGCCAAATTGAGGCTTTGTGTTGAGTGGCGGAACTCAACGCCGCGCTTTGCCTTGTTACCAAACCCAAGAAATGAAAATACTAAATTTTTCATTTCTTGGAGTGGGAATCAAACCCACAACCGGTCGCGTTTACAGTCGCACGCTTGTGCTTCTGCTCCACGACAGGTGTCAATTTAATTTAATAAGTTTAACATCTTAACATAAAAGCAATTTGACTTCAAAGAAAAATAGAATTATCTCAGTCAAATCTTTGTGAATTTAAATAGGACACTAGCACTAGCTATCTTATAAAAAAATATCATCAAATATGGTTCATTCAGGAAAAAAATATACGGTAGCACACATAAAAAAAATACAATTGAATTGTGAACCTCCTTTTGTCAGCAAATGTCGATTAACGATTAACACCAATCATTGTTAAGTACTACATGCTCATTTTTGCCCATACAACTTAGAAATTCAATGTTTTTCAACCTTAATTATATTTTAAAAAATATATCAAATATCAATTGCAAGAATACAAAAAACAGTTATGATTTTTACAAAAAAATAAAACTAATTTAAAACTAAACTTAATAAAAGGCAAAATTATTACGAATAACTCAAAAACTACTTATCAGATCTACTAAATCTAAATAGAACCACATCAGAACCACTAGCTATTATTTAAAAAAAACATCCATATTGATTGATAATCGAACTGAGAGCCTTCTTTTTGTTTGGAATTGGTAAAAATATGTCCGCCACTCAACACGCAATGCCTCGATTTGGCGGAAAGTGGGAAACGGAAATGTTGAAAATGGAGTGTCTTAACACTAGATTCTCTGGTTCCCTCTGCCTACCCCGCTATCTGCGGGATACAGTACCGTAGTTAAGCTTTTTGTTGCAAAGTTCCCTAACTTATATATAGGCGATAAGTCATACAACTTTGTAAAACGACTCTCACGTCGCATCGTAAAAAGATTGAAAGTTTGTATAAAGAATTAAGTGCTGGCAGTAAATATTCATATTTGTTAACTACGCGACTATAACGCTTGTCATGGCGCAGATGCATAAGCGTGCAACTGTAAACGCGACAGGTTGTGGGTTCGATTCCCACTCCAGGAAACGTTAAAGTTTTAGTATTTTAATTTCCTGCGTTTGGTGACAAGGCAAAGCGCGGCGTTGAGTTCCGCTACTCAGTACGGAATGCCTCAATTCCGCATATAAATATAGTTGAAGACGGTTTTTTTTAAATGTCAAAATCTTAATTATTAAATTTTACTTAAAGTCATTAAACTTTGATTACATCTCATAAACACTGCTCGAGGTAATATGTTCTATTCCCATATTAGTAGATAGTAGATACAAAGAAAAATGTCAGAAAATACTATTGACGGAACTCAACGCCGCGCTTTGTCTTTCCACAGTAGGGAAATAAAAACAATGTTTCCCTCGAATAAAAATTGAACCGACAAACATCATGTAAAGCCAGATAATGTTTCACTGCGCCACGATGGCGTCTCTTTTTTAATATTTTTTTACTAAAATATATATGAAAATGTTAAGCTTTGTAATAAACTGTTCCCTAAAGAATGTAAAGCTCTAAGAAAACTGATAAAAAGTTCATCGGAGCTATTAAAACTAAAGTTGTTTTTAACTTGTACGCTTCGACCGCATACTTCATGAACTATCGATACTGTTTTTGACCTACTACAAAAATTGAGGTTGTCAATTCCACTATATTTTTTTAATATTTATTTTTTTTAACTTCACGCTGTATCCCGCACATAGCAGGGTAGGCAGAGGGAAACCAGAAAACCTAGTGTTAAGACACTCCGTTCTCTTTTGACTTTCCGCCAAATTGAGGCATACGAGTATGCGTGAAACAATATTGATAATTATTTTTTATATGATAGCTAGTGCTTCTTATGTGGTTCCATTCAAATTTTGTTAAGTTCTGAGTAGTTTTTGAGTTATTCGTAATAACTTATCCTTTTAGTGGATTTAATTGAAGCAGGTTACTTTTTTTTGTTAAAATCTTTATGTAACTTATTTAACTTCATACATCTCACGTAATTTAATATATTGCCTATTGACATTCCATTGCGGAACTCAACGCCGCATTTTGTCTTAGTTAAATTTATATATATGTTATTATGTACTTACGACAGTCAATTTCTTCTGATAGCTGGTAGCACTTTCAAGAGGGAACAGGGGACTGTTGTGACCGACTTGTCTCTCCCATTGGCCGTGGAAGTCGTATGTCATTACGTTTATATAATCCTGTGAATAAATCGGAAGCAATTAGTAATATGAAAATCGTTTAAAAATTATTATAAATTACTAACGCTTTTCTCTTTATTAGAATATTATTATTTTTTTTTAACTTCACGCTGTATCCAACATATAGCGGGGTAGGCAGAGGGAACCTGAGAACCTAGTGTTAAGACACTCCGTTCTCTTTCAACATTTCCGTTCTACGCTTTCCGCCAAATTGAGGCATTGCGTGTTGAGTGGCGGAACTCAACGCCGCGCTTTGCCTTGTATTTTACATTTCCTGGAGGGATCGAATCCACAACCTGTCGCGTTTACAGTCGCACGCTTGTGCCTCTGCGCCACAACAATCGCCCATTATAAAATAATAAAATTTAATATTAATAACTTACCAAATATTTAGATATTTCTGGTACATCATAACCAGCGGCGATCGCTTCAAAAGACGCTGGGACTGCCGCAGACAATAAAAGACGAGGTTGCCCAGATGTCTTGGCCTCCCCTTCGAAAGCTAAACGCAATTCCTTCAGCAGTGATACGAATGCTGCCCGGTCATCTGCTCCTCTGTGATAAATATATGAGAATGTTAATTTTATGAGAAAAAAAAAATACTTTAATAATAGAATAATGCCTCAATTTGGCGGAAAGTGAGAAATGGAAATGTTAAAAGAGAACGGAGTGTCTTGGACCTCTGTCTACCCTGCTATATGCGGGATACAACGTGAAGCTAAAACAAATGTCTAAAAGTAAAATTTTATCAGAACAGTTGTAATTTGGAACTGGATGTAACGAAAACGTGTCACTAAAAAGACATAAACAAATATACATGCATAGCTTTACGCTGTATCCCGCATATAGGAGGGTAGGCAGAGGGAACCTAGTGTTAAGACACTCCGTTCCCCACTTTCCGCCGAATTAAGGCATTGCGTGCTGAGTGGCGAAACTCAACGAACCCAGGTAATGAAAAAGTCTATTTCCTGGAGTGGGAATCGAACCCACATCCTGTCGCGTTTTACAATCGCACGCTTGTGCTTCTGCGCCACGACAGGCGCAAACAAATATGTCAAGTAACATCAGTGTTTGCTAATTTCCTTATAACCAAGAAATAATAGATAGAAATAAAAATAATAGAATAACTCGAAAAAATTTATGTAATTCTTTGAAAGTGAATTTAAATAGACTATAACAGAAGCACTAGCTATCATACAAAAACGTTTTTTTTATGCGGGGTACCTGATGGCAAATGAGCAGAAGGAACACCTGATGGTAAGTGGTTACCTTCGCCCATGACACCAGAGACGTTGTAGATGCGTTGCCAACCTAGAACATATAGATGGAAGGGGAGGACAATGTATGTAGTATATGTTAGTCCGCTATCGGAACCACCACATTTTGGAGAAAGGTCGGGTGGGAAAGGGAAAAACCCGCTTATATGCCATCGAACCCGGAACACATCAGTAAGATATTTATGGTTCGTCTTTGAGATGATAGTGGTCGTGAGCCAGACGGGAGTGACGAACCTCCTACCACCAAAAAATGGAACCACAGAAGCAGCTTCAGCTATCATATATAAAAATCATCAATCATGCCATCGAACCGAACGCATAATAAGATATTTGGCGGTTTGTCTTTGACATGATAGTGGTAATTATCCAAATTGAATACAGATATCAAATAAAATGAAATTAAGAGTAAAATAATTACGAATAACTCAAAAACTACTCGTCAGATCTTAACTATATATAAATAGAAACAAATCAGAAGAACAGTTATCATAAAAAAAATAGCATAAAAATAGATACATTCACTTCTAGAACATCCCACTTTCGCAAAATCGGTTAAAAATATGCCTCACATACGCAATGACAATTTCCGGTGCACACAAAGTGCCGTCATAAAGCTGAAACACGTTTTTTCCATTTTCTAAAACTTTACCTGCTGATGTTAAACCTCACTCTTTGCTTTGAGGTGTTGCTATAAAGGCACTATCACGCGTTAAGTAAACAGACTCCCTTCTGCCTCAAGCACATTTCTTAAGAACTGTAACTTCTATCTATTTACGTAATGTATATGTTTTATGCATATATGTGCAGGTATATAAGTATATGTATATGTATTGATTGGTGGTAGGAGGTCTTTGTCCTCCGTCTGGCTTCATGACCACTATCATGGGAAGTCAAAGACGAACCGCCACATCTTATGATGTGTTCCGTTCGATGGCATGTAAGCTGTGGTTTTCCCCTATCCCACCCATCCTTTCCCAAAAACAGTGTTCCGATAGCGACTACTACATTGTCCTCCCCTTCCATCTGTATCCTCTTAGGTTGGCAACGCATCTACAATGCCTCAGGGTTATAGATGCGTCTCTGGCGGGCGAAGGTAACCACTTACCATCAGGTGGTCCTTCTGCTCGTTTCGCCATCAGTTATCCATAAAAAAAAAAAAAAAAAAAGAAAAAATGTATAAAAAGATATGTATATTATATCAAGAAATTTATTTTAAACTGTTTTTGCACTGCTTCCCGCTAAGTAAAGTGTCCTACTAAGTTTCACTATTAATAAAAGGTTGCCTGGAAGATTACTTTAAGTGATCTCTCCGCCTTTTGCCTAACTTTTTCTATAATGTGTAATATTTTTTATTTTTTTATTTGTTGCAACAGAGAGTTTTTATTATTCAGTTCGACTGTTTTTTTATGTGTCATCGTCGTCAGCCGTAAGACGTCCACTGCTGGATAGGCATTCCCCATAAAACGCCATGTAGCACGACTGGATACCTCCTACATCTAGCGCTTCCCCGCAATTTCGACCAGGTCATTGGTCACCTAGTTGAGGGCTGACCTACGCTACGCCTACTGATTCATGTACGCTACTCGAGAACCTTTCTTCCTCATCGGTTGTCGGTTCTACAAGCGATGTAGCCTGCCCATTGTCACTTCAATTTGTATATTTTATTTACTTTGTATTTTATTTTAATCTTTTTGTATTAGATATTTGTTCTTTGCTTAATACTTTACGAAACGACGCTTGTGAGGCCGGCGTTAATAACTGCGACACAGTTGTATACTATTGTAGTTATTATCGTTACAAGATGTTATAATATGTATCGAAGTTTAGGAACATACAAAAAGATCCTTACCTTGGATACTCCCAATCAATATCTAGACCGTTGAACTGATAATCTCTGAGGAACTCAATCGCTTCGTACACGAACTGGTTCATGCGGAACACATTGGAAGTGAGCTCTTTGAAGGGTGTCGAACCAAACGCCCAGCCTCCGATTGCGAGAAGAATCTGTGAAAAATAATAAAAAAATATAATAAAAAGAAAATTAAAAACTGAGTGTCTTGACACTAAACTCTCTATGTGGAAAAGCGGTAAAAATAAAAAAAATATATGAAATAATAATTGAGAACGGAGTGTCTTAACACTAGAATTTCGCTAACTACTCTGCTATGTGGGACAGTATAACCTATTTTCAATTTCTAACTCTAATAAGACACAACGCGGCGTTGAGTTCCGCCAGTCAACACTTCGCTTTAATTCAAAAGTACCACACACCAAAATTATATATTTTTACGACAGACCTAATAATAACAAAAAGATATGGCTGGAATTCAATTGAAATAGGTTGCGTTATATATATTTGATATCTTTTTCAAATATAAAAATATAAGAGATTAAGGTTGTATAATAGTAATAAAAATATTTTTTTAATGAATATCTAGGGAAAGTGGGGAATGGATATCTTAAGAGAACGAAGTGTCTTGACACTAGGTTCTCTGGTTCCCTCTCTGTCTACCCTGCTATGTGCGGGATACAGCGTGAAGCTAATTTTTTTTTTATTATTTCTTTGACTTATGGTACTTTTTAATATGCACAACACGTTAAATGTTAAGTAATTTTCAGTAATATTAAGTAACTTTGAGTGATGTTAAGTAATGTTAAGTAATATTAAGTATTATAAATAATAATAATAATATATTAGTAGGCAACTAATATGCTTGGACTCTCTTTGAAAAAAAAAAAATTCTAAAAGCTTAGTTAAGTGATATGAAAATATTGTGAAGTTGACAAAAATTACGGACCACGTGTCCGTAGTAATCCAGAATAAATATAAAAAAAATATATATATGCAGAACGACATAATAGCTCGAAAATTAGACAGAAACTGTAGAACGGAGAGTCTTAACACTGAATCCCCCCCTATATACGAGGTGTGAAGGCAAAAAAAAGTAAAAAGATAAATAATAAATAAAGCCATCATAAATGTGGACTGCCTACAACAAGCTATTGTCTAGACAACGACTCTTATAACTCGCCTGGAGATGCTTCAAGTGCCAATCTGTCTGAGATGAAATTATATTAGTTTAGAGAACCAATATGAATTTTCATATATTTTATATAGCTTTATTATTATTGTCCCCGTTAACGCGTTAACAACGCGTTGTCTTTAGCAATGTCAAACCATGGGAGTGTGCGTAACATTTATTTTATTATATTTATTATTTAATATACTTTTAATGCATTATTTAAGAAAATATTAGCATTCTACACTCCTTCTCTATATAAACTATAAGTGTGCCAAATTTTATGCTCCTCTGTTCACGCAATTTTCCTAAAAAGGGGTGTATAATTTTTGCTTCACGTAATTATATATATATTATAAATAAATTTTAAATTGTGTTAAATATTGCGTGTTGTATGGCATAACTAAACGCCGTAATTTGTTTCATTAGAATTCAGAATTAATTGTTTTTATTATTCCCATGTTATTCACATATTAGCATATGCATATGCAGGGTCTAAGGGAAGCTAATGTCCACACTCTCCGTTCTACACTTTCCATTCGAAATTGAGTCAATGCATGTTTTTTTAGCTTCACACTGTATTCCGCACAAAGTAGAGTAGCCAGAGGAAACCTAAGAACTAAGTGTTAAGACACTCCATTCTATTAACGATTTTGTTTCCCACTTTCTGCCGAATTGAGGTATTGCGTGCTGAGTGGTGGAACTCAACGCCGCGCTTTGTTGTTTGTTACTAAAGAAAATGAAAATCTATATTTAAATACGTGAAGAAAAAGCTTTGTATCCCTTTTTTCGAAAATTACGCGGACGGAGGAGCATGAAACTTGGCACACTTATAGTTTATATAGAGAAGGAATGCAGAATGATAATATGTTTTTAAAATGATACATATAAAATATATTAAATTAATAAAATACACGCACTACCACGTTTATATAAAATGTTATATACGTTGCTAACGCGTCAACGGCAACGCGTTGTTAACGCATCAACGGGAACTCTAGTTATTGTAAATATTAAAAATTTTCATCTCCTAGAGTGGGAATCGAATCCACAACCTGTCGCGTTTATAATTTCACATTTGTGCCTCTGCGCCACGACAATTCATCATTGTACAGGAAGTGGCGGAATTCAACGCCGTGTATCTTAAGTTAACGTAGACGTCAGAAATTATTTCATTGTCCAACTAAAAATAAGATTCATCGTAATTTAATCATCCCAATAGCTAAGAATAAAGGATCGAATTAATATTACTTTATTTAAAATGTTTCTATTTTATATGAAAGCTATCGACGTAAATGTTTAATTAACGTTCGCTCATTGTGTGTTATGCTTAATTGCTTTTATTCAAAGAAATACTATAAATGGATAGATTAGTTCTGTTATTGGAGTAAATTAAATGTTGTTATGGCGTAGTTAGAAGTATCACTATGTTCTGGGTTCGATTCTCGAAGAAGGCCCCTATTTTTTTAAATGCGATGCTTTTTTGATGTCCTTGGCTAATCGTTGTACGATAATATGCGATCTCACGTAGAAGAATTAATTATTTAAATTAAATATCACAAAGAGCGCTGTTGAGTTCCAGCACTTAATATGCAACATTCGAGACATTTCGGAGGAGAGTGGAGTGTTTTGGCAATAGGTTCTCTCTAGCTGTAGTAGCCTATATGTCTTTCTGGTGTGTAAGCTATATTACTAAAAAGTTTAATCGGGATCCCTCCAGGTATGTATTAAATATTCCCCAAATTTTCGCATTATAAAAGTTATAAATCTTATCATAATTTTTTCAATAATTCTTTAAATCGCCAAACTGTCAAGAATAAAAACCACTTGCCCACACGAACTACATTTTCATGTAATAAAAAGATTTTTAGCACGTATTTCGAAGGCGGCACTAGGATCTTTTAAAACATGATTAGGTAGAGAGAAGAGCGCAGACAGTAGAAGTGAACATTAAAGCGCATTTTAAAGGGGCCCTTTAAACCTACACTTGAGTCATAAGTCCCAGGCACTCTCCAAACTCCTCTTTCAGCAACGCGTTACCGTGCGATTGCCGCACGGTAAAACCTTAGATAGCTAAGGTATTTCTTTTTTTGTCTTATTAATATTATTATTTCGTATCTCATCATAGGTTCTCGGGTTCAAAAGGACCCGGTCCTTTGTAAGGCTTACGTTGGGACTCAGGTCCAGCATGTAGAGGCCCCTTTGAGACAACAATGTTTTTTAATCTGACGCATTGACCGGGTCCATTTCTAAGTAACCATAGGTAATTGCTCAGAGATGGTCACCGATTAATTCGTTATTATTTCTATTATTATAGTTATTTTAGTATTTAGTATTTCTTCTCATATTAATATGATAATTTCACTCACCTTCAAATTAGGGTTCTTTTCTCTCAAAGCAACCACTTTGTCATACATATCAGCGTCTTTTTCATCTCCTTCAGCTAACTTGTGGTCTTTTAATGTGGCGAAAGCATAAATAACATGAGTACATAAGCTTGGATCGACGTTTTCAGGCATGAAGCGTCCGGAGCTTGGCCGTTTTGATGACCATGAGGTGAGGTAGCATAGGATTTGTGGATCTCGTTCTGGAAAGAAAATGAGTTTTAGATTTTAATATTTGGTTTGCTTATTAATTATTGTTTTAGCATATATTTTTTGTGTATAAAAAATAAGGCATCACTTGGCTATAAAAGTGATGATTATGGGTTGAATTCCCACTCGAAAAAATGATTATATTTATTTCTCCACTTTAACAAGATATAGGGCGGCGTTGAGTTCCACCACTCAACATGCATAACTCCTCGGATTCTTCTGACAGAGAAGAAGGTGTAAAACGGAGTGTCTTAACATTATATTCTCTCTATCTACCCTGCTGTGTTTGAAAAAGTGAGTAAATAAAATATAATAATATTCATCGAATCTGAATTGTTAGTTTGGTGATTATTTTAGACTTTAGAATATATTTTTAATGAACATACATTTTTTTTTACAATTCTAAAATTTGTCTTTATCACGATGATTAAAAAAATAGATATAAAGAGAAGAATTCTAATAATATTATAAAACGTAAAAGTTTGTTAGGATGGATTATTTGTTGATAGTAAGATGCAATAAGTGCTTTGAACGGATATATATGACACTTTACATTCACTATTATACATCAGAACAGGACAAAGACAATTGCAATTACAATTTATAAAGAATTCGTATACTTTGGCAATAATATAACGATATAATTTGGCAATAATTTAAAGAAAATTCTTTTCTTGTTATTCGATTATAATTTAAGATAATAATTAATATTAAATAACTAAATGGTGAATTGTTAAGGTGAATGCAAGGTTATTAAGGTAATGATACTTTAGAGATATGATATTTATAGCTACCCTATGGAATAGTTCTAGCTGCTTTATCATAGGCTACTATCTAAGTTACAGGCCCTCGTGGCGCAGTGAAATATCGTTTAACTGTAAGCGCGAATGATTGTGGGTTTGATTTCAACTAGGGGAAATGATTATTCCCTTCCAGTGGAAATTTACTAGTGTGTTTTTTTTTTTTTTTTTTTATAATATATGGATAACGGATGGCAAACGAGCAGAAGGACCACCTGATGGTAAGTGGATACCTTCGCCCATGAACATGCGATGATGATGATGGATGCGTTGCCAACCTAGAGGATACAGATGGAAGAGGAGGACAATGTAGTATTCCGTTCTCGGAACCACCACATTTTGGGGAAAGGATGGGTGGGAATGGGAAAACCTGGCTTACATGCCATCGAACCGGAACACATCATAAGATATTTGGCGGTTCGTCTTTGACATGATAGTGGTCGCGAGCCAGACGGAGGACGAACCTCCTACCTAACCTGTGTGATGTTATACGCTTGTTACAACTTATTTTTGTTGTTAGCATCTCTGTAGAGAGAATTTTACAAATGTTTGCTACCCAAAGATCATTTTAAAGTACAAAGAGAACGCTATTTATTAAATATTTTTGAAGTTGTAAAGTGTTAATCACAGACTTGTGAAACGAACGTATTAAAAACGGAACGCAGCAGGACTCGAACCCGCACCTTTTGCAAACCGTCCAAGCGCTCTGACCACTAAGTGGTTCGCTGCATAATCTACGTAGTGTCGCCACTCTCCCCCTGAATTCAAGACATTGCATGTTAAGCGGCGGAACTCAACGCCGCGCTTAGTCTCACCGGAGCGGAGAAATGAAAATAGTTTAAGCATCCCTTAGTGGGAATCGAATCCACAACCTCGCACCCTTACAATTAGATAGTGTCCTACTGTGCCACTATGATAATATAAATGTTATTAATATATTTTTTTAACTTCACGCCGTATCCCGCACATAGCAGGGTAGGCAGAGAGAATTTGAGAACCTAGTGTTAAGACACTCCATTCTCTTAAAATTTCCCGTTTTCTCCGTTCCCCACTTTCTGCCGAATTTATATATTTTCTATGCTTTATATAATATTTTATAATAAAATTAAGTACATTAATTTTATTACACCAGAAATAGAAGCTTCGATGGCTAAACGATATCAGTTAAGAGGATTATATCGAGTCGACGTAATGGATGTAATCCAGTTGAAATATTCGGAAACATTTTGTATATTAAAATGTATTGGTAAAATATAATTTTAATCGATTTAAAAATAATTAAGATCTGAACAAAACAAGAAATTTACATACATACATATATAGCTTCACGCTATATCATGCATATAGCAGGTATGGGAGAGGAAACTTAGTGTTAAGGCACTCCGTTCCCCACTTCAAGCACAAGAAAAGTGATTTCAAGGATAATGCATTAAAAAGCTAAATTAAACTCTTACGAATAACTCATAAACTCTTCTTTAGATCCCAACCGACTTCAAAAGAGAAGGTTTTGGTAGCCGTTTGTATTTTTTTATGCGATAGCTAGTTTTTTTTTTTATGGATAACGGATGACAAACGAGCTGAAGGACCACCTGATGGTAAGTAACTACTTACCATCAGGTGGTCCTTCAGCTCAGCTGAGCTTCAGCAGGTAACTACCTGCGCTCATGAACATCTGTAACACCAGACGTTGTAAATGCGTTGCCAACGTAGAGGATACAGATGGAAGTGGAGGACAATGTAGTAGTCTGCTATCGGAACCACCACATTTTGGGGAAAGGATGAGTGGGAAAGGAGAAAAACCTGGCTGCCATGCCATCGAACCGGAACACATCATAAGATATTTGGCGGTTCGTCTTTGACATGATAGTGGTCGCGAGCCAGACGGAGGACGAACCTCCTACCACCAAACTACAAACTAGTTCTTGTGACGTCGCATTTAAAAAATCTTAATTAAAATCTTAAATATCTTTATGGTATATATCACAGCTTATTTATTAGAATACTTTATTCTGATATGGAAGCTATATTATTGTAAAGCTTTATCTAGTTTTCCGTAAAACAGTATTAGATATCGTCATAAACTGTCACATTTGCATTAGAAGTAAGATAGAAGTATCAAATTCAAGACAATTGGCGGTTATATTTAGCGGAACTCAACGCCATGTTTTATCTATTTAGAAAATAGAATTTTTTACGTAGATTAGTTTAACACTAATTGCTTGAAAGTAAACTTTGTATCATTATAAGTAGAATTGGCATCATATTTGGCGTAACTCAACACCGTATTTCATCTATTCATAAAAATTCTCCATAAATACTGACAATAATAATCAAAACGATAAAAGAATAACAATCACTATTGTTACAACCTCTAAGCCTCATTAGAAAGGCCTCTATTATAAAGGCAAAAGCTTTGTTCCACTTCGCCGAGTGCGAATTGTACTTTGATATTTATGTTTATTTAACTTTGAATTATATGCGCTTAAAAAGGATTTATTTTTATTTTGATAATCAGAGAACTTAGTGTTAAAACACTTCCTTCTCTTTCTGTTAAGTCTTGAGTCTTAGTAGAGAGAGAAATGAGATTTTTTTTTTGACTTCACGCTGTATCCCGCATATAGCAGAGCAGGCAAAGGGAACCAGAGAATCTAGTGTTAAGACACACCGTTCTCTTTCAACAATTCCATTCCCCACTTTCCGCGGAATTGAGGCGGAACTCAACGCCGTGCTCGCCTGTCGTGGCGCAGAGGCACAAGCGTGCGACGCGACAGGTTGTTGGTTCGATTCCCACTCCAGGAAATATAAAAGTTTAGTATTTTCATTTCCTGGGTTTGGTAACAAGGCAAGCAGCGCAGCGTTGCGTACCACCACTCAGCACGCAATGCCTCAATCTGGTGGAAAGTGGGAACGGATTTTTTGTAAGAGAACGGAGTGTCTTAACACTAGGTTCTCAGGTTCCCTCTGCCTACCCTGCTATATGCGGGATGCAGCGTGATGTCAAAAAAAAAAGGAGAAAAAAGTAATACAAAATGCGGTGTTAAGCTCTGGTTGTTAAAAGATGTCTCAAATTTCGACTAAAAGTGGATGATATTTTGACATTAACTCTGACTATCCTACTATGAGAAAAATTGAAAATTTAAGATCTTTTGAAGACTAGCTTGTCACTTCAGGCAAAATGATGAAAATTTAATATTAGTTTTTATATATTGAAGAAATCAATCTCAGCTCTAACAGTGGAAAAGGTTTGATATTAAATTCGATCAATCATTGGAGACGATAACTTGATCGTTGTTTTATTATTAAAATTTGAAAATCTTGGGTTTCAAGACCTTTATACAATTATTTTGAATATTTTCAATCAATCATAGGACATAAGCCTTCCTTATTCATGCCGCATTAATAAGGAATGCTGTATTTTTTATGTCTTCTTGCTTTTAGATGAGAGAGATAATCTTGTGTCAAGATACTATGAACTCCGTTTTCCATTCAAGTTCAAGGTATTGAGTGTTGAGTGGCAGAACTTAACGCCGCGGTTTGTCTTACCATAGCGAAAAAATTATAATAATTTAATTATGATTATTCGTACGAGTTGAAATCGAATCCACTTACAATAACGCTTACAACAAAAGCGTTGCTAGCAAAAATATACAGTGACTTTTGCTAATGTCCGCTACTCAATATTATTTCTCGGTATGATCAATATTTTATGTTTTCTAAGTATGTTTTTCTTATCCTTTGAATAGCACTTTAAAAATATTATAAAACCTGATATACACTTAAAATAATCACATACATACATATCAATTTCAACCATTTACTAACTAAAGTTAGTCTATAATATTCAAAAACATAATATTATCACTTCCATTCCTTAAAAAAATGTCAAACTTGCGCACACTTGCCAAAGATTGTCGCTTAACATCATAAAACTCGTAAGCCTAAATCACGATCCCCATAAAAGATGCCAAAACTGTCCAAACATTTAAGACCCCTGCGACCCTTTTGCGTTAACACAAACTCTAACATTATCGTCTATTTCGTGTGCCTCAAATTTCTGGTTGTTACACGCTCGAGCGTAAAAGCACTCGATGTCTAAAACTTTTAGTAACTATGTCGCAGGCTTTGGTTGTTCGAAGCCATTCTCGACGAGAGGGAAAACAAGAGTACCTAAAAATGACCCTTGTGGTACTCCTTTTAAGATCGGTGGCTTTTAGTGTCATGTACACAGCACTCTTGTTTTTAGGGCGTGTAAAATGTAAATTTATGAAACGAGGCTTCAAAGCAGATTGTAGGTAGTAGGTGTTAGAGATGTGTGGCCTGTTTATGGACTTAGGCATGTGTGTATAACATATGTAAGCTTGTAAAGTAATTAAGATTTTAACAAAAAAAAAAGACAACCGATTTTAAATAAAATGCGAATTTTTATGGATACCTCGAAAACTACTCGTCAGATATTAAGTAAAATTAAATGGGACCACGTCAGAAGCTAAAACACATTTTTTTGAAGTCGGTCAAAAGTTAGAACAAAAAAAGAGTACTTAAGAATATTATAAAAGAAAGTGGGAGGTAATTATAGAGGCGAATAATAAAGTCGCATTTACAGGAATGGGGAAATGAAAATAACTAATAATATTAATGATGTATTAATGAATAATTTAAATGATCCCTTTTTTTTTTTTCGACTGTGTAGTATGCTGTTGGCCCTATTGGCGTCGACAGCGTCACCGGGTTTTGTGGGGGGCCGAGCTTGAAGAGCTCTGACCCTGGCTTGGCCTCCTCGGGAGGAGGACCATTAACTTAGAACTGCAGTGTCACAGGGGCGCCTCCTGCGAGGCCGAACCTCGGCTTGCGAACACTGCTTGTAGTGGGGGAATGATCCCGACATTTTTTTAATATGACCCACTGTCCTCTGGCGCAACCAGAGATTTTATGTATCTTGTTATTTTAATCAGAGGTTAACATTTTCTTAAGCAAAAACAAATAGTTTTTCTTTGTACCAAATTTTACAGACTAGTTTATTATAAATTTATACATTTGCATATGTTCTACCTAATTCCTAACTCAAAAAGATTTTTCTATATTTTATTCTTAACTATCATAATAGTTATTATTTATATATTATATTTTTTGTTTTATTGTTATATAATGATCCCGACTAAGAATCGAACCATCAACTATTAACACATGCCTCTACTCTCTCTCTCTCTCTCTCTCTATATAAATTTAAGAATTTCATGTTTATATTAAAATTGTATTCTAGAAACTTCTAAAGTATTTTCGGCAGAATGGCTCATAATTTCGCACATGGGAACATAATATCCATTTTAGTTAGAAAGTTTAGAAAATAAAAGTAATTGACGTTGAAAAAATAAGTGAAAGTTTGTATAATAATATTATACATGTATGTATATATATATGTATGTATGTATTTATGTATGTATGTATATATGAATGCTTATGTAAGTATGTATATAATTATGTATTTAGTTTGTATTTTTAATTAACATATATTTAATTTTAATTTTAATTTAATTTTTAATGTAAATGATTAGTGCTGCCTTCCACTACTTTATACAAATCCAATATCCAAAGGTTGCCTGGAAGAGATCGCTTTAAGCGATAAGGCCGCCTTATTGTACGCTATTACTACAGTATTTCTTTGTTATTTGTTTATTTGTGTGCAATAAAGAATATTTGTGTTGTATTTGTATTTGTATTATACATATATAAGAGCTAATAAAGAATTTGAAATAATATTGTTATTAATATTTGCTTAATTTATAAAGATTGTAACTTTCACTTTTAATTGTTAAATGGTAGATTTATTTGCGGATGTACTTTTTTTATTATTTGGCTAACAGTCAGTGTATGATTTTTTTTAGCTTCACGCTGTATTCCGGATAGAGCAGGGTAGGCAGTTGGAACCTGAGAGCCTATTGCTAAGACACTCCGTTCTCCCCTTCCGCCGGGTGGTATTGCGTGCTGAGTGGCGGGAACTCAACGCCGCGCTGCTGCTTGTTACCAAACCCAGGAGATAGAATATACTAAACTTTTACATTTCCTGGAGTGGGCATCGAACCCACAACCTGTTGCCTTTACTCTGTGCCAGGACAGGCGTTTATGAAGGTTGTTACTAACTGATTATATAGTAATATAAAAAAAAATAAATACTCACTATTTATTTACAGAGTGGTTTCCCAAAGAAATGTTTTTTAAGAACATAAACTTTGATCAACGAAAAAAGGATGAGGTCTTCCTACGAGGAAGGAGGAGAGATTTTTATCATGCTTTTGATGTGGTCTCATGTAATTTAGTTAAAATCTGATTAGAAGTTTTTGAGTTATTCGTAATAAATTTATTTTGTAGTGCATTTTATACGAAGCTTTTTTTTTTGTTAAAATGTGTAATAATTTCATTTATTTTGTTTGATTATGTATTTGTAATGTGTGTGCAATATTTCCTCGATTTGGTATAACAAAACGAGACGTAAAGTTCTGACACTCAACATGCAGTGGCTGAATATCTGGTGAAAAGAACGGAGTGTCCCGACACTAGGTTCTCTACTAAAAATTATACGTACTTACTTACTTAACTTCACGCTTTATCCCTAGCGGGGTAGTCAGAGAGAACGGACCGCCACACGCTACGGTCCCTGCATACATCTTTCGCCTCGTCCATAGTCATTAACCTCTTCATGCATGCCCTCCGGGGGGTCCTCATGCTTTTTACATGACGTTCCTCCAGTATCATTGACACTGTGTTCTCGAAGGTCAACCGACGTCTCCCCTTACCTCTCTTGCCGCTCACCTTTGCTTCATATATTTTTCTCACCATTCTTTCATCACTCATCCTCTCGACGTGCCCAAACCACCTGAGCACGTTCTTTTTCATTCTTACTATACGATGGAGCTACTAAAAATTATCAAGCTAAAAATAAAGATTCACTTACTTGTTTTATCCACAACCAAGGCATTATTATTGTTCTTCCTGATCAAGGTCTTGGTAGGTTTCTTCACTTTAGACAGCACGTCGGCTAAGCTGATTTTGATTGGTTCAGGTTTTTCTGTCTCCTCTATAACTACCGTACCGGCGACTGCTGCCCAGTCGATATCCTTTGCGTCTTTACCACGAGATATGCCGCGGAGTTCTTCCCTGTTTAAATTAATTTGTGTGTTCATTTTGTATATGGATTATATAGAGATAGATAAGGCGTGAATATGTTAATAAGTTAACTTATAGTTAACGCTTGTCGTGGCGCAGAGGCACAAGCGTGCGACTGTAAACGCGTCAGGTTGTGGGTTCGATTCCCACTCCAGGAAATGGAATTTATCATTTCCTGGATTTGGTAACAAGGCAAAGCACGGCGTTGAGTTCCGTCACTCAGCACGCAATTGGTCAGTTCGGTGGATAGGGGAACGGAGTGTCTTGACTCTAGGTTTCTCTTTAGTTGGTCTTTGACTAACTGGTTTTAACAGACGTTACTTTTGTTACTCGAAGAAATAAAAGAAGAAAAAAATCACGTGATAAAAGTATATTTCGATTTTAACAGTCCATTAAGAAGACGACGTAATGTTTACGAACCATTTCGTTGTTCTCACAAGGAGATTAGGATAAAACGTTTTGAATGACAGCGAGGGCTGTAGCTATGTTTTATTTTAGTTGCAATTTGTGTATTTATGTGTTTGTCATTGTTTTTTTTTAAGTGTATGTCAAACACATGAGTACGTGTAATATTGTACTAATATATTGCTTTTATGGTACATTGAAAAGTAAAAGAATAAATAAAAAAGAAAAGGAAAAAATAATAATATTGTGAGTTTCTAATACATTTTCATAAAAAAAATATTTTTTCACCTATTGTCCATATAAAGTTTTACTTTGTCAAGTTATATAACGCTCAATTTTTTTTTAACATCTAGTAACATGTCCGTATAGGCACAGGAAATGAAAATACTAACATTTCCTGGAGTGGGAATCGAACTCACAACCTGTCGTGTTTACAGTCGCACGCTTGTGCCTTTGCGCCACGACAGGCGTCTGAAATTATGCACTTTCTAGTTATCAATTTATTCACGCCTAGTAGTATATCCGTATAAATTTCAACTATAAAAAGATATATCTAAATTAAATAAAATATTATTTAAAATAATAACTATATAATACACTAAATTTCAATTCTTTTTCCTTATACTTAATCCTTAACTTACACTCACGTGAAGGAAAGAGAAGGGTAAGCCCTTTTTAAAGTAAGGGCTAGCCCTTAAATCAACACTTAAGCTTACCTCATAGCACCAATCAGCGGATATTTCACGTTTCCACCACAAACGTCACCGGAGAAGTCGTCCATGTCCACTGTCCATACCATAGCGCCTCCGAAACCATTGTCTTTGATCCATCTTAAAATAAAAGTTAAAATATTATTATTATGTATCTAGAAAAATATTTATAACTTAAAAAGTGGGGAACAGAGAGTTTTAACACTAAGTTCCCTCTGCCTACCCTGCTATATGCGGGATACAGCGTGAAGCTATCAATGTATGTATGTACTTAAAAGTAGAGAATACCACGGTGCAGCGGATTGTGATTTCGATTTGGGAGGTTAAATTATTACCATTTCCTCGCTTTGATAAGGTAAAGCGCGGCGTTAGGTTCCGCCCCTAAAAATACAAAGTTTCGGTATTGAGTACAAAGAAGAGGACGTGGAGAGTTAGGAGATAAGTCGTCCTGTTCTACATTATTCACCTTTTTTAATAATATTAAAGTATGTTTATTTTTTTAACTTCATAAATTACCCGCCAATTGCCTTTCTGACTACCAAAATAGCGATAAAACGTTAAGCTAGAAAAGAGAGAGGCAGAGAGCCTAGAATTAAGACACTATGACGAAAAAGTTTTATGAAAAATAACTTATGTTCATATATATACGGAAGTGACCAACGGCCATGACACAAGCAATTACGAGAATAGGTCAAGTTTAGTATCTATATGTTTTCGTTACTTTAACGATTATCGAAATTACTACAATCAAGGCGTTTATTTTATTTTTAAATGTAATTTTGATTAATATCTTTATGTTACATTATTTCATTTCGTTCTTCATCTTCTCAAATTAAGAGGAGCAGTCGAAAAGGTGGTGATTATGGA
This sequence comes from Philaethria dido, assembly GCA_033558755.1. NCBI lineage: Eukaryota > Metazoa > Arthropoda > Insecta > Lepidoptera > Nymphalidae > Philaethria > Philaethria dido. The sequence continues at coordinate 19,132 of JAKGSA010001456.1, forward strand.
AATATTTTAACCACATTAATAGCGTATATTTTGCGGCGTTGAGTTTCGCAACACAGCGAAAATCTTAAGAGATAAAAGTAGTGAAGTAAACACTCACTTCTACACTTTCCGTCTTTCCTTTCCACTCCTTTTCGAGACATTACGTGTCTGGCGGAAATCAACACCACGCTTTATCGAATCAGTGCGAGGTAATGATAATAATTAAAATATATAAATTTATTATTAAAATATGGAGTATGGTAGTAGGGAACGGAGTGTCTTAACACTAGGTTCTCTCTGCCTACCCTGCTATATGTGGGATACAGCGTGACGCTACGTATGTATGTTTGTATGACTATGGTAGTCCATAAAATAATAGACAATTTATAAAGTAAAAATATAATATCTTACCTCATTTTATTTCTTATAGACTTTTCATCATCAAATCCAACCCATTGGTCTCCATTAATCGCGTAAGGCACCTTCATTTCATCATCCCATATATATGTTCCACCGTTATTTAAAATTTCACACACCTGCAAAGGAAAATTGTAATTTAAATTGAATTAAATCAAATTAACGTTGGAAAAACGAATATATTTATGACATTAAGTAAGACAAAGAGGTCATTCGTGGCGCAGAGGCACAAGCTTACGGCTGTAAACGTTACAGGCTGTGTGTTCGATTCCCACTTCTTCGGTTCAATTCGGTAAATGAGGGGCGGAAATGTTAAAAAGGAGAACAGACATATTTTAACACTAGGTTCTCACGTTCCCTCTGTTTACCCTGCTCTGCGGGATACAGCGTGAAGCTAAAAATAAGACAAAATGCGGCGTTGACATTGGCCACCTAACAATGTAAGGAATACGGGCGGAGAGCAGCGGACTGAGTGTTTTAAATTGAATTGTGTTGGAAATTATGTGAAAATCATCAATTACTAATATGTATGTTGACATACATACATATATTCGCCTTCACGCTGTAACCCGCATATAACAGGGTAGACAGAGGGAACCTGAGAATCTAGTGTTAAGACACTCCGTTCTCTTTCAACACTTCCGTTCCCCACTTTCCGCCGAATTGAGGCATTGCGTGCCGAGTGTATATATTAGTGTATATGTATGGTAATTTCCATATAATTTTTCGTAATACAAAAACAATCCCAAAGTCAATCATAAACACAAGTCGTAACCAGTTACAATTAAATACATCTAGATATAGCTAGATATATCTAGTTATTTCGGTACAGTCTAGGTTATTTAAAAGCCAGTATTACGGCCGAGGGAATTGCCTTCATCAGGTTTTAAGGCGAATATAAAACGTGTCATAAAATTTATTACTCATTAACTATGCTGTAAATTGCAAATAAGAAAAAGAAAGACCTTTTATTTGGTCTTTAACCTTGAAATGAAAGATCTTGTCAGTTACAAAGTTTCTTATGAGACAGCCTGTAATCCTCTGTAGGTAGGTTTGCTCGGTTTATAAAGCATACTTGCGATTTTTTAAGATTAATATTTTAAAAAAGCTTTATGTATTTTAGGCTTCACGATTTATTACACATAGCAGGATAACCAGATAGAAGTTAGTATCAACACACTCCGTTCTGCACTTTCAAATAATACATGTATAAATACCAGAATTCAACGCCGATCGATCGATCGATATATTATGGCAAAATTTAAAAAAAAAAATCTTTTTAAATTGTATTGTTATTCTGTAAGCTACATTATTGAAAAGTTTTATTTAAATTCGTTCAGTAGTTTTTATTTCAAATAGAAACAAAAGATTTTATATTATAATATATTATATATATATATATATATTTATTTTAATATATTATTTCTGTAAAACAAAGTTTAATTTATTTTTATAACTTTTACATTTTTTCATTAATAAAATACAAATACACAACTACAATTACCTGTAAAACAAAGAAACGACATTTAAAGTTACTTTGTCGATCTCTTTTCATTACTTAACATAATCTTCATTTCACTTTTATTTTTATCACTGTAAATCTGACGCCATTTTGTCTTTTTAATTAAATCTTATTTTCCTAACCACTCACGCCATCTATCTAATCAACATTAACAATAGTAAAGCACGGCCCAAATTCGAACTACTAAAGAAAGGAATTCAATGGTATTTCCTTACATATTATATATTACTTTGATTCCCATTTTATCAAAATTATGCGGAAGAATGTATAAATTGACATAAATATAAAATATATGAACAAAGTGCAGAAAAGAAATATTATTCTCATTAGCATATGTTTGACATATACTTTTGTATAAAGTGACATACTCGTTGCCATGGAAACGTATATTTTACATGACAATGGGGCAACTCATATAAAATATAAATAAAAAAATTACAATCGTTCCCGAATCATGTAAACGCACTACAAAATAAACGTGGTAATAATTTTTAATTAAAATCACCTCGTAATAGGCGAGAAAGCCGCCCTCTTTTGTGTATTCGCCGGCCTTACCGCCTCCGCTGGCTGGAGAATTCACTTTGAAGTTGTTGGCGTTGGACAGCGTGAAGGTACGACCGTAGGTCGGCATACCTGCGAACAAATTTGTAAGGAAAATGTGTATAAATGTAAAATTTATGTTATGGTAAAGTGAAATTTAATTTTCGGATTTGAACCTGTACTGCTTTTAACAGTAACGCCTGTCGTGGCGCAAGGGCACAAGCGTGCGACTGTAAACGCGACAGGTTGTGGGGTCGATTCCCACTCCAGGAAATGTAAAATTTAGTATTTTCATTTCTTGGGTTTGGTAACAAGGCAAAGCGCGGCTTTAAGTTCCGCCACTCAACACGTAATGCCTTCAATTCGGCGGAAAGTGGGAATCGGAATTGTTGAAAGAGAATGGAGTGTCTTAACACTAGGTTCTCTGGTTCCCTCTGCCTACCCCGCTACATGCGGGATCCAGCGTGAAGTTAAAAAAAAAAAAATTAGTAGTAGGGACACTGAGATACTGCTTTATCCCGCATAGGTTAGATAAAGAGAGAGAGAGAGATTTTAGTGTTAAGACATTCTGTTCTTGACGTTAACCGAATTAGGACATTTCGTTTTGAGCTGCGTAAGTCAACGCCGTGCTTTGTTTTATCAGAGCGTGAAAATGAAGTTGATTTCAAATATTTTAATTATTTCGAGCGGGGTTTAACTCCATAACCACCGCCTTTACAGGCAGTCGCTATTCTCTACGCTGCGAATGCTTTTTTTTTATAGAATTATTGTAAAATTATATTTTTAAAGTATATATTATATACTTCTTAAATATATTTCCTTTACTAATCTACATTCCATAATTTAATCTAAATAACTATAGATCTTTGACTCTGTATCCATAAAAACATTAAAATACTCATAATATTTGAATCAGTGAGTGCTGAAACAACGTAAGTCCGCATTTTTAAATTTTGCAGGAGGAAAAAAAGTGTATAACTTTCCCTTCTAAGCTAGTTTAAATCGAATACGAATTTTTGAATTTTTTGTGACTTACGTTGCTTCTGCAATCACCGATTCATTTACCGAAACATATTAAAAAAACAAATCACACACAGAGAATTCAAACAAATGGGAACACAGCAAAGCTATAGCAACAAAGAAACGTTCCCGATTGCCTTTTACTATACTTTGTTGGGATTTTTTATCTTTTAATTTACTGGCTGAATGGTGTCGCACGTTTGCTTAGTGTAGTGCGTAATTGGTGTAGGCTTTGTAGGGAAAATTAAAAAAATATGCCATAAGAATGGTAGAGAAAGGAGAGTCTTAAGAAATGTTTAGGAAATGTATGAAAATTAAAACATAGCGGGAATCGAACATGCGTCTCTTGGAAAAAGTCTATGTGTAAGAGCTTCAGCTACTTAAGCCGTACGATAGAGGCTATCGTCAAAACTGTTATATGCCTGTTGCAACATTTTTTTGAAGAAAAAAAAGAAGCTTAGGTACTATGTTTTTATTTGTCTACTGATTAAAATTTAATAAATATTTTTATAGATATAACCTATAGTAATGACCAAAAAGTATCTGAATTTTAATTGCCATTATTATTAAATTATCACAACAAAAACATTAAAACTTATTCTACCCTAATCCATCGCATCCATAACATGCCAACCTTTACTCCTTACAGTATAAAAAACCATTTAAGCAATTCTCACCAATAATAAGTTTGTCTTTGGGTGCTCCAAGTTTGACCCACAAATGGGCAGCGTGGTCCACGGAGAGTTGCTTCCTCCACTCCGAATCAGACGATGGAGCGTATAGAGGTGCGTTGTGTCCAGTCTCTCTTTCCCACTTGCCGTGGAAATCGTATGCCATGACGTTAATGAAGTCTAGATAACTGTAAAGATTTATATAGTGTCAGTTTACAACTAGTAGACAGAGATAACGCCTTTTGTGGCGCAGAGGCACAAGCGTGGGGCTGTAAACGCGACAGGTTGTGGGTTCGATTCTCACTTCAGGAAATGTAAAGTTTAGTATTTTCATTTCCTGGGTTTGGTAACAAGGCAAAGCGCGGTGTTGAGTTCCACCACTCAGCACGCAATGCCTCAATTCGGCGGAAAGTGGGAAACGGAGTGTCTTAATACTAGGTTCTCAGGTTCTCTCTGCCTACCCTGCTTTATGAGGGATACAGCGTGAAGCTAAAACAAAAAAACAGCTTACAACTGGTAGACAGAGATAACTTAGCGCCAAGACACTCTGTTATTCGTTTTATGCCCGAATTTAAGACATTATGAGACAATTGACGGAACACAACGCCGCGTTATGTCTCAAGAATTCCGGAGAATCGTAAATAGTTAAACGGCTTCAAAAAAGAAAGAGGTTGTTGATTTTTTTTATGTTTGTTACCGCATAACTTTTTACTATGTGAATCAATTATGATGATTTTCCTAATATGATATGCTAGTGCTTCTGCTATAGTCCCGTTCAAATTTAGCTAAGATCTGACAACTAGTTTTTGAGCTATTCGTAATAGTTATACTTCTTAATGCATTTATCTTGGAAGACAGTTTTTTCTTTTGTTAAAATCATAATATTATATTATTTAAATATATACTTTTCTTCAGCTAAAATTCGAGCCTACACACATCGCCAAACACATCTCTTCATTTAAACACTCCTTTTCTACGTAATGAAGTTAAAATTTAAAACCAAATGTACCTAAAATTATTCTTACATTACATATTCTCAAAGGTTAACCGCAAAGGGTTAGGACGTATTTTCATATAGATACGTGTAGAGATGACAAGAACAAATACTAAAATAAGGTAAATTCCTTATTATATATATTTTGATGTTAACCGATCTCAAAAAAGGGGTAACTCCTCCATTGGACTGTATTTTTTGTATGTGTGTTACCGCATAACTTTTTACTGGATGAACCAATTTTGATGATCCTTCTTTTATAAGAAGTGCTTCAGATGTGGTTCCATTTAAATTTATTAGATCTGACGAGTATTTTTTTAGTTATTCGTAATAATTTAATTTTTTAGTGCGTTTTATTTGAAGTCTTTTTTGTTAATCTTAATTTTCTAATATATATCTACGTAAAATTTAAATTCTTAAACATAAATCGAAAAGAATACGTGCAGTTCAACTTTCTGTCCGTGTTTTAACTTTAGTTGGATCTTAACTAAATTTAAATAGAAACACATCTAAAGATTAGCTATCAAATAAAAAGGAATCATCAAAATCGGTACACCCAGTAAAAATAAGCCGTAACGCCAAAAATACAGCCGAATTGAGAAATTCCACTTTTTTGAAATGGGTAAAAAAGAATACGTACAGTCTAACTTTCTGCCTTTGTATTAACTTCTGTTCGTTCGATATAAAACGTTGCCGGTTTTAGTAGAACTAAGTTTATACCAAAGAATGTTTTATTACAATACCATTGTAAATTGAAAATTTATCATTCAAAAAGAAAACAAAGTTTTATGTAAGAATTAGAAAAGAAAGGATTAAAGCCCTAAATATTCTTAATATTATTTCAACGGAGAGTGGAAAATTAAGGAATTTATTAAATATTTGTAGTTTCAAGAACGCCTGTCGTGGCGTGGAGGCGCAACTGTAAACGCGACAGGTTGTGGGTTCGATTCCCACTCCAAGAAATGGAATTTTTCATTTCCTGGGTATGGTGACAAGGCAAAGCGCGGTGGTGAGTTCCACCGTCAGCACGCAATGCCTCAATTCGGCGGAAAGTAGGGAACGGAGTGTTTTAACACTAGGTTCCCTCTGCCTACCCTGCGATATGCGGCATTATATCTATACGTTTTAAACTATATATTACCTGGCAACAGCCGGTACATCGTATCCACTCTTAATATTATCAGGTCCCACAGGCACAGCGGCGGTGAGGAGGAGACGTGGTTTTTTCACTTCTTGTGCTTCAGCTTCGAATGCTTCACGAAGTTCTGTTGGCAAAGAAAAAAAAATAAAAAAAGGATATTTAAATAGTATTATAATACTAGCGTCCCCGTTCAAAATCAAAATATTCTTTATTCAAATAGGCTGTTACAAGCACTTTTGAATCGTCAATTTACAAAAGATGTTAGGAGTGTCAGTCCTAACGGAAGCTACCACCGGCTCGGAAGGCAGTTCTGCTGAGAAGAACCGGCAAGAAACTCGACAGTTGCTCTTTTCAAATAAAATTTTACAATAAATTTACAGCAACGATAAGCCTCCTGAGCAAGTATCAACAGCATTTAATTCCACACATTAACATCGGTATAGTATTCTTGGACAGAATAATATACTTTCCTTAATAATATATTTTAAATTTTGACTTTGAATTTTTCAAATGGCAGATCTGTAATTACTTGTAGAATTTTGTTATACATACGTATACCTTGTGTACGTTGACGCATTAAGAACTTTGTCTTTAGCAATATATATGTCACTTTATATAAAGATATATGGCAAACCATCGTAGTACGTGTAACATTTATTTTATTAATTTAATATACCTTTTATGCATTATTTAAACAAAAATATTAGGATTCTGCACTCCTCCTATATATAAACTAGAATTGAGCGAAATCTCATGCTCCTCCATCCGCGTAATTTTCGTAAAAAAGGTACAAAATTTTTGCTTCACGTATTTATATATAGATATATTTATATTCTTTATAAATTCTAGGTGCTATATGCAGAAACTAATGAATTGCCACTAGACGTCTCCTGAGCTCTAACTTACGTGCATATTGAGGATTACAGAAGCTTAAAATTTTATTAGGTTTTTAAATTTTTACTTGGAATGAGATGGATTTTTCAGATTTTTTAAAAATAAGCTATATTAAAAATGTATATATCAAATAAAATTTAAATTACATATATATTTAAAATTGTTTGGAATTGTTGAAAGAGAATGGACTGTCTTAACACTAGGTTCTCTGGTTTCCTCTGCCTACCCTGCTACATGCGGGATACAGTGTGATGTTGAAAAAAAAATATATATATATAAGTTATCATGATCCCGAGTTGTATTGAATTAATTATTCCGATTAAGGAATCAGAAACTACTTGTCAAAGAATCACTATATCATATAAAAAAGTATCATCAAAATTGGTTAATCCAGCAAAAAGTTATGCAGTAAGTTATTAACACACGTGAAAAAATACAGCTGAATTAAAGCTAACCTCCTTTGTGAAGTCCCTTGATAGCAAAAAAAACAGAATGTAGACATAAAACCTAAACTTAAAAGTGTTTTTTGAAAAATATATAATTTCGAATTATCAGCTAGGGCTTATAAGGGCATGCATGAAGAGGTTAATGACTGTGGACGAGGCGAAAGAGGTATGCAGGGACCGTAGCGTTTGGCGCTCCGTTCTCTCTGACTACCCCGCTAGGGATAAAGCGTGAAGTTAAGTAAGTAAGTAATAATTATCAGCTTACTCACGCTTGTTATGAATATATTGTTAAATTCAACCATTATCCGTGCTGCCAATGACTATTAAGGTCAATATGTATAACTTGGCAGACCTATCTGATCTATATAATATACAACGTATATAACGCTTGCGTTAGTGAGTGACTGACAGACAACGTACAGGCAAAGGCCAGATTTTCTGCTGATTGTGTTAAATTACAGAACAAAAAATATTTCTATTCATTTTTTTTAACTTCACACTGTATCCCGCATATAGCAGGGCAGGAAGGGGGAACCTGAGAACCTAGTAAAACACTCCGTTCTCTTACAACAATCCCGTTCCCCACTTTCCGGTAAATTGAGGCATTGCGTGTTGAGTGACGGAACTCCACGCCGCGCTTTGCCTTGTTACCAAAGCCAGGAAATGAAAATACTAACATTTCCTGGAGTGGGAATCGAACCCATAATCTGTCGCGCTTGCAGTCGCACGCTTGTGCCTCTGCGCCACGACAGGCGTTACTGACATAAAATTAAAAATATTTCTTAAAAATGTTAAAAGAATAGAGTAACAATCATGATGTTACATCTGATAAATCCCTTATTATAAGATATGCCAGTTACGTGAAATGTACATAAAATCTTTAAAATATTTGAACTGCGCAATGTCTAGAAATTGAACACTCTCTCTAGTGGAGTTATGGAAAAAATACAGTAGCTTCACGCTTCATCCTACATAGCATAGATAGTCAGAGATAACCTAGTGTCAAGAGAATTCGATCTCCGCTTTTCGTCTAAATACGAGACATTGCACGCTATGCGGCGGAACTCAACACCGCGTTTCATCTCACTAGAGCGAATAAATTAAAAAAATATATAATTTAAAGTTTATTTTCATAGTAATATCAAAATAATTGCAGTATACAATAAAGGAGTATTTTAGCAAAGGAATTTTAGAAAGGAATCCAACTACGAGTATATGTAGCAAGGACACTGGTTGGGCAAATGCCTAGGTTGCTTTCAACTTTTAGTACTAAATATTAGCATTTAGTATTTATATTTTTAGGCTTTTTTTATATTATGGCCAAAATTCACAAAACTTTTATATAAAGTTTCATCTAGATCAATTCAGTAATTTTTGCGTGACAACAAAAAAACTGGATCCAATTTTTTAGCTTCACGTTGTATCCCGCATATAGCAGGGTAGGCAGAGGGAACGTGAAAACCTAGTGTTAAGACACTCCGTTCTATTTTAACCGTTCCCCACTTACCGCCAAATTGAGGTATTGCGTGCTATTTGTCTTGTCGACACAGGAAATAAAATACTAAATATTATTTGAAATTTTCATTTCCTGGAGGGGGAATCAAACCCACTATATGTTGTCACACGCTTGTGCCTTTGCGCCACGACAAGCGTCATCCAGTAAATGGCATTTAGGTCAAAAATTTTTACTAGGTGAACCAATTTTAATGGTTCTTTTTTATATGATAGCTAATGTTTCTGATGTGGCCTAATTTAAACTTAGTTAACACTTAACTTCAAGTAGTTTTTTTTTTTTTTTTTTTATGGATAACGGATGGCAAGAGCAGGCAGAAGGGCCACCTGATGGTAAGTGGTTACCTTCGCCATGAACATCTACACCAACAGAGATGTTGTAGATGCATTGCCAACCTAGAGGATAGAGACGGAAGGGGAGGATAATGTAGTAGTCCGCTATCAGAACCACCATTTTTGGGAAAGAATGGGTGGGAAAGGAAAACCACCAAGCATGCCATCAGACGGAACACATCCCACAAGATATTTGGCGGTTCGTCTTTGACATGATAGTGGTGCAGGCCAGACAGGACGACTCTACCACCAAAAAGTTAAGTAAAGTTTTTGAGTTATTCGTAATAATTATTGCTTTTTAGCGCATTTTATTTGAAGTCGGTTTGATTTCATTATAATATTCACATTAAAGTTTAAGACTGTCCCAGTTCTTGCTTTAGGGTAGAGAATATTTTACTAAAAAATATCAAGAGGACATATAGCCGCTGAAACTTTGTTATGTCGTTTTAATATTTTCATTTTAAAATATGCATTTAGAATATCATATTGCGATGGAACAGCGTCTGTCTGTAAACTGCAATGGAATTCGTGAAAACTTAATTCCCATGGCAATGATTACTATTTTTTTAGCTTCTCACTATATCCCGCACATAGGGTGGGCAAGGTGAACCTGAAAATCTAGTGTTTAGACACTTCGTTTCTTATTATCCATGCAATTATATATTTTTATTTTCTGCTAACAACACATAATGCTTTCATTTCAAACTGAAAACAGGGAGCAGGTGTCTTGACCTCTATTCTCTGAAAGTGTGAAATTGTAAATGCTATCTTATCATGAAATGTATCTATCTACTTCACATATAGAAGCAAATATTTCTCTGTTCTATTTTAAATTATGAAGTAGATAACTTCTTCAAAAATATGGTAATATGTATGAATATTCATATCAATAATTAATTTGTGGTATACAATTCGACTTTCATTTAATGAATATTATGATAAATAACTTATTATTTTGTATCACAATGCAAGGTTTACATTCTTAAAGGTGGTTACATGGAGTTCGATTCATGAAGGTGTGCTTAAAAAATTAGTGTTTGTTCAACTTTGGTCTAATAATATATAAAACATTCTTCATTCAATCAGACTATTACAAGAAATTTTGTCAGCCCTATAGAAGTTACCACCGGCTCGGAAGGCAGTTCTTCTTAGAAAGAGCTACAGAGGAATTAACAGTTGCTTTCTTTTTGAAATATAGTTTACAATATATTCACAACTTTAGCCAGGCTTTCCTAGTGAGCATCATGCATAGATACACTGGCTTCGCTCTATCCGTATATAGCAGGTTAGGCAGAGGGAACCTAATCAGTAAGACACTCGGTTCTCACTTTCCGCTGAATTGAGGCATTGCGTGATGAGTAGCGGAACTCAACGCCGAGAGCTTGCCTTGTTGCCAAACCCAGAAATGAAAAATTCCATTTCCTGAAATTGAAATCGAATCCACAGCCTGTCCCGTTTACAGTCGCGCAGCATTGCCTCTGCGCCACAACAGGCGCTAGGTGATACATCACTATAATATCTATTTATTTCTACTCTACTTTGTACTAATATAAACGATAAGTTGTCATAATAAAAACGCGATGATGGCTCCGCCAATCCAACACACAACTTATTTAACCATTTTAAACAGTCTAATACTAATTTTCAAGCTAAAAATATGATATATAAATTATTTTAAAACATTTTCCACTATATATTCGACCTAGTACTTTCGAAATATATTTCCTTGAGAGCTTAGAGAACGGATGGATGTAGTAGGCGGATGATAAGTCAGTTTAAGAAATCTACATATCAAAGTAACGAATAATATTGTAAGTAGACTTTATGCTTTTTAACCGACTTTGAAATAAGAAGTTCTCAATTAAGTGTATTTTTATGCACTATCTATAACATATAAGAAATCATCAAAATTATTTCACCTAAAAAAAAAAAATGCTTCAACTTTATACAAAACGCTACAGTAGATTGTAAACGCCACAGGTTTTGGGTTCAGTTCCGCTACCAAACCCAGAAATGAAAAATTTCATTTCCTGGGTTTTGTAGAAAAACAAAGCTCTGCGTTGAAATCCGCCACTCAGCACGCAATGCACTCAATTCGGCGGAAAGTGGGGGGAGCAGATTGTCTTAACACTAGGTTCCTTTGCCTACCCTGCTATGTGATACAGCGTGACGCTAAGAAAAAGAAGAAAAAGAACTATGAAAAAAACAGTTATAATGATTGTAAGACTGTAATTGATATGTATGGGAATTCACATTTATTATAATGTAGAAACTGTAAAAACTCTCCAGACGTCTTTACTAAATGTAAAGGACGGAGTGTGATTCATATAAGAAAAGGTTATAATAATGTTTATAATATATATTTTAGTACTGTTTTTTTTTATGGATAAAGGATGGCAAACAGGCAGAAGGACCACCCTGATGGTAAGTAAGTTTACCTTCGCCATGAACCTCTACAACACAGAGATGTTGTATGCGTTTATAACCTAGAGGGATATAGATGGAAGGGAGGACAATGTAATGATCCGCTATCAGAACCACCACATTTTGGGAAAGGATAGGGTGGGAGAGAGAAAGCAAACACATGCCATCAGACGGAACACATCATAAGATATTGGCGGTTCGTCTTTATTATGATAGTGGTCGAAGGCCAGACGGAGGATGAACCTCCTACCACCAAATAGACAGATAATATATATATTTTTAGTACTATTTAGTAGTGATCTAACACTCCGTTTTAGTTTTCATCTATTTGATATTATTTGGCGGAGTTTAACGCCGCATTTTGTTTGACTAGATTAAAGAAATGTACACTTTATATATCTTTCTTAGAAAACGTATAAATTTCATACGCAGGAACGCATGGCTTAGCGGTCAGAGCGTTTGGACGGCTTCCAAGAGGCGCGGGTTCGAGTCCCGCTGCGTTCAAAAAAAAAGTTATACGTTTTCTAAAAAAATTTCGTTTCCTAAGTGAGTGATTAACTCTTTAAAACTATCAAAAATATTTATATATAATATCTTTTTTTAAAGATGCACACTTTTTTCAGTATAACAGGTTGGAAAACAAAACTTATTGTTAAAACACTCCTTTTTTTGTTTTCTGCCTAAAATCGATACATTGTGTAACAGTTTTTGAGCTTAAAACTGATTCAGAGAAATTATTCTCAGCATAATTATGATTTTCTCAAAAACAAGAAAATCGACTTCAAATTAAAAACTCTAAAAATTATTACGAATATCTCAAAAACTACTCGTCAGGTCTAAATTTAAATGAGACTACATAAAAAGCAATATTTATCATATAAAAAAGATTCATCAAAATCGGTTCATCCAGTAAAAAGTCCTTCCACTTTGTTAAAAACCAAAACTAAAAAATCGAAATATTAAATGCGAAAGTGCAGTTAAGCTTATAAAAGGCAGGGAATATTTTTAAAAGGATTAAAACTATAGAAAAATAACTCTTTTCATGAAAAAGCTTTTCACAATAGTTGAAGCTTTTTTGAGCGGTTTATTTAAAACTCAAAAACCTTTGAAATTATAATTTTTATAACCGATTTAAAAAAAGGCGGATGTTGAAAACATTGGATTGTATTATTTTTATGTGTATTACCATAGAACTTATTAATATGTGAACCAATTTTGATCACTCTACATACATACATACATAGCTTCACGCTGTATCCCGTATAGCAGTTAAGACACTCCGTTCCCCACTTTCCACAAAGTCAAAGTCAAAGTCAAAGTCAAAGTCAAATAATTTTATTCAAAATAAGAAGTTACAAGCTTCATTTTTTGAACGTCAAATAATTTACCACCGGTTCACTAAATTTAATGCCTCAGACCTGAGAAGAACCGGCGCAAGAAACTCAGCGGGACTTATTTATTTTTTTTATTTTTTATTTTTTTTTTTTTATATTCGACAATGGTTTACAATTCTTTATTATTGGCAATGATACCTTTGAAACAGACTGGAGCGAGCATTTCATTCCCAAGGTGTGTTATCATTTATAAAATCACTAATTAGATAATAACCTTTAACACACAAACGTCTTTTTACAATTTTTTTAAATTGTAAAATGGAAAGTTCTCGGACGTTTTCTGGGATCCTATTGTAAAAGTATACACATTGTCCCATAAAAGAATTGCGGACTCGATGCAATCGAGTTACAGGCGCTGCAAGTTTAAGCCTATTTCTTGTATTTATATTATGTGCATCGCCAACTTTGTTAAAATTATTAATATTTTTCTTAACAGAATTGAGGCATTGCATGCTGAGTGGCGGAACTCAACGCCGCGCTTTTGCTTTGTTACCAAGCCCAGGAAAATAAAAAAAATCATTTCCTGGATTGGGTATCGAATCCACAACCTGTCGCGTTTACAATCGCACGCTTGTGCCTCTGCGCCACGACAGACGTTTAAGATGATTCTTATTTTATATATTATAATAGCTAATGTTTTTGATGTAGTGTATTTGATGTAATAGCGAAATGCGTGCTAAGTGATGGAACTCAACGCCGCGCTTTGCCTTAATTGATTATATTTAAATTATTTTCATTTCTTTTTTGACTCTAGTAAGTCAAAGTGCAGCGTTAAGTTCTGTCATTTAACCCGAAATGTTCTGAAAGCCGCGCACGGAGTGTCTATACACTAGGGTTTCTCTGACTCGCCTACTAAGCTTGTTATAATGTAAAACTCTCTCGTATTTATGTTAAGAAATGTTGATTGTGTTTAAATTTTTGAAATGGTACAGGTACATTGGAAGTTGTATTTGTGTAATAATATTTGCTTTGGTCCCGCATGAGGGGAATGGATATAAAATAAATATGTGGAACCAACGATAAACTTGCTAGCTTGTATTTTTCTTACACATAAGTAATTTGGTATAACGAGGCCAATTGAGGCCGTTGTGGCGTAGTAGAGACTGACTGTAAGTGTATGGTTGTGGGTTCGATCCCCCCTTGAGGATCTTTTCATGTTTCTACGTTAAGCTGAGAATTGATATGTTAGGTTAAGAAAATATTTTTTAAACAGTGATAGAGCATCTTTCTACCTTTCTTTCGTTGCCATATTTTAAATCGATTCCTTTCTCGTAAAGTAAATATGTTTGTAATTATGACAATGTCATTTATTATTGGAATTACTATATCATTGTTGAAAGAGAATGGAGTTGCTTAACATTAGGTTATCTGGTTCCCTCTGCCTACCCCGCTATATGCGGGATACAGCGTGAAGTTAAAAAAAAATCTATATCATTAATAATACAACAAAGATTAGAAATTTTTAAACTTCACACTTTTGCCCGTATAAAGCGAGAATTTAGTGTTAAGCCACTACTTTCTCCATCCTCTAAATTTAGCCTAACTGAAAGATACAAAGATTAAAATTTATTTAAACATCAAACATAATATATAAATTTATATACATACATACAAAGCTTCACGCTGTATCCCGCATATAGCAGGGTAGGCAGAGGGAACCTAGTGTTAAGACACTCCGATCCCCACTTTCCGCCGAATATTTAATTTTTTTTTATATATAACATAAATCACTCCATTTGGGGAACGGAAATATAGAGAACGGAGTGTCTTAGCACTAGTTCCTCAGGTTCGCTCTGCCTACCCTGCTATATACAGGATACAGCGTGAAGCTAAAAAAAATATCAGCTAACATTACATTCCATGTTTTTGTGCGATTTTCTAACGGAAAAAAAGGACTTCTTAGTAGTAAATATGAGTTAAAATAATTTCGGGTTTTTACGAGACGGTGGCAAATTTTATGGGTTTATAGCGATCCGGGTGAGTTCCTTAACGTTATTTGTTTCTTAGAATTGTTTTTCTGCGCCATTAAACTGTATAAGAAATCCAATTTTATAACGTAGATTATTTTATATGGCGCCCAATGTGGGGCAATATTTATTTATCTTTGTTTATGACCAATACAATATAAAGTAATGAGATATTATTATTTTTTTAGCTTCACGCTGTATCCCGCATATAGCAAGGTAGGCAGAGGGAACCTAATGTTAAGATACTCGGTTCCCCACTTTCCGTCCAATTGAGGCATTGCGTGCTGAGTGGCGGATCTCAACGCCGCGCTTTGCCTTGTTACCAAACCCAGGAAATGAAAAAATCCATTTCCTGGAGTGGGAATCGAATCCACAACTTATCGAGTTTATAGTCGCACGCTTGTGCCTCTGCGCCACGACAGGCGTGTAAGAACCTCATCCTTATTTGAAAGCGATTAAAAGCTTAATTTGGATCTCACCAAATACATCTATCAGTAACAACACAAAAGGCACATAAAAAGGCCATTTTAAAAATACAGCCTTCTAGTAATTACAGTAAATAAATCACAAGCATTCTAACAAAGCTCTGAAATTCGATAATTTTTTTCTCGTTAGCCTGAAAGCGGATACGGCGGATTGTCATTGCTTTCTACTAAATTAATTTTTGATTGGAGTAACCTTACTGTTTCATGTTATTGGCTTTTTGAAAAAAAAATGCTGATGATGGGTCTGGTTGTGGGTTCGATTCCCATTACAGGAAATGAAAATATTCGACTATTTTAATTTCTCTTTGTTACCAGAAACAATACAAAGCACGGCGTTGAGTTCCGCCACTCAGCACACAACGCCTCAATACAGTGAAAAGTTGGGAATAGAAATCTTAACGGAACGATATATCCCGCATATAGCAGGGTAGGCAAATGGAAACTGAGAACCTAGTGTTAAGACACTCCATTCCACACTTTCCACCCAATTGAGGCATTGCGTCCTGAGTGGCGGAACTCAACGCCACGCTCTGCCTCGTTACCGAACCCAGGAAATTAAAAATTCCATTTCCTAGAGTGGGAATCCTACCCACAACCTGTCGCATTTACAGTCGCTTGTGCCTCTGCGGCACGACAGGCGTTTTTGTCAAAAACACATTTATAATATATGCAAGTCGATATATCAACTAATTCACGCTTATTATACAATATATCAGCTTTAATCAGACGCTAGTCTCGTTCGCTGCAATGTAAATAGCATTCGTAATACTCAAAGGGGTTAAGTTTGGTGCGCAGACTTTAATGATTTGCACTAAGTTTTGAAGTTAATTTAAATTTGTTACTGAAGTTTGTCTAAGACGTGTAGTAGATAGGTTATTTATCATTGGACGTTTTCTGTATTATATATGAAATATATGAGAGATAAGTCACTCTGAAGAAGCCAGTTCGACTGTTTTTTATGTTTTATTGCATATTTCTTTATTGGATGAACCAGTTTTGATGTTTCTTTTTTCATATGATAGCTAGTGCTTTTAATGTCGTTCTATCAAAATTTAAATAAGATCCAACAAGTAGTTTTTGAGTTATTCGTAATAATTTTACTTTTTAGTGCATTTTATTTGAATTTGATTTTTTGTTAAAATATATTGCTTACTATTTATGATTAAAAAATAATGTGGAATTCCAAATGACAATTCTACATTGTTACACCAGTTCTGTCGGAAACAGGGTTACCAAGATCAATAGTATCTCACCGTTCCTAACTTAATTTGGTAAGGTTAAATGTATTTGGAAACCCGTAATGCTAAAAATTTTTTTAACAACCCTACTATATATATATATATATTCTCCCCATTCTGTTTTAACATTTCCATTCCCCACTTTCCACCGAATTGAGACATTGCGTGCTGAGTGGCGAAACTTAACGCTGCGTATTACCTAGTTGCCAGAGCAAAAAAAATTCCTTTCATGGGAATCCGAATAAATCGAAAAGAATCGAAGGAATCGAATCCACAACCTGTTGTAATAACAGTCACACGCTCGTGCTTCTGCGCCACGACAGCCCCCTTACCCAGTAATTGGTTTTCAAATTTTGCATCAAACATGTTCACTTTGCAACTATGATACCAGTTTTATTAGACGCTATATTAAAAACTTAATCAAGTAAGGTAAGACCGGAATATTACTCAATATCACGAAAAAACCTTCGTAAGGATCTAAGTTAAGCTTTATATGAAACTTTTATCCTTCTATTTTTAAAGCTTAGGTAAAATTTCAAAATTTTACCGACTTCAAAAATGAGAAGATTCTCAATTCAATAACTTTTTAAATGTGTGTTACTGCATAATTTTTTACTGGGTAAACCAATTATGATAATGCTTTTTATATGATAGCTATTGCTTCCAATGTGATCCCATTTAAGTTTAATTTTCGCAGCTTAATGCTTTTTCTGGAGTAATTAGAGGGACCCCGGTGTCAAGACACTACGTTCTTTACATCTCGCCTGAATTTGAAACATTGCGTGATGAGTGGCGGAAATCAACGCTGCTCTTTAGCTTGCAGAGCTAGGAAAAAAATAATTGATATATGACAATTTCACTGAGTGGGAATCGAATCCTGATTTCCACAACTAATTCTGATTGCAGTTAGACGCTGTCCCACTCCATCATGGATATTTTTTTTTTCTTAGCTTCACGCTGTATCCCGCACATAGCAGGGTAGGAAAAAGGAACCTGAGAACCTAGTGTTAAGACACTCCGTTCCCCACTATCCGTCGAATTATCACATATTTAAATATATTCATATTCTATACATTAAATGTGTCATAAAGATTCACATAACATTCAATAACGTAGTATTTCTTAAAGAATAAGGAAGAAAGTGAAAATAGAGAGTTGCGTCACTAACATTTCCATACTTTCATCGAAAAATACGTCTATTACTATCTACCAAAGAGTTTTTAAATACTCGTCAATTTGATGAACACTGGTCTATTATTAGGGACCTTATTAAAAGTAAACTGAAACAAAACTTTAACATCTAATTAGAAATATTCAGTTACATCCTTTGTAAAGATTAATTAAGTTTTTTTATATCATTAGTGTAAATATAGAACGGTAATTCTATTTCTTGACCGACTTCAAAAAAGGAGGTACTCAATTCTTCTGTGTTTTTATGTGTGTTACCGCAATTTTTTTATTGGGTGAACCAATTTTGATGGTTTTTTATATGATAGCTATTGTTTCTGTTGTGGTCCTATTTAAATTTAGTTAAAGTTTGATGAGAATTTTAAGCACTATATCTAAAGAACTAAGCTGAACTGACGAGTAGTTTTTGAGATATTCGTAAAAATATACTCTTTTTCTTTAAAGTTGGTTTTCTATTTTTGTTAAAACCTTAATTATTATTTGATTTTTTTTTATTATTTCACGATATATCTATATTTTAGCAAAGATAATGTAGAGTCAAGACAGTGTTCGCCACTTTTGCTCGAATTTGCCTTTTGAGCGGCGTAGCTCAACGCTGTGCTTTGTCGCCCAGAGCAGATGAATAAAAATAATTTAAATTTCTGCAAGTAAGAATCAAATCCAGAAGTAATCACGTTTGCAGTCAGGCGTAATGCCACTGCGCCATGACCTTTAAATACTTTAGTATAAGAAGAAAATACATAAACAGCTATAATAATTATAATGTATACATATATATATATATATATATATATATATATGTGCGTATGTAAATAAACGCTTATACATATAAAAAGGGCCCCTTAAGTCTACACTTGGATCGTAAGTCCCAGAGGCCCAGGACTTCATCCTCTCCTAATCCTCATGACGCCACCACGACGGAATAAAAGAGTGTTTGATAGTAAACATGATAGATTTACGGTGTACTTTAGGTAATCAATATATTTAAAATTATATATTTTTTTCGCCTGTCTGTGCGACTGTAAACGCTACAGGTTGTGGGTTCGTTTCCTACTCCAGGAAATGGAATTTTTCATTTCCTGGGTTTGGTAACAAGGCGAACCGCGGCTCTGAGTTCCGCCACTCAGCACGCAATGCCTCAATTCGACGGAAGGCGGGGAACGGAGTGTCTTAACACTAGGTTCCCTCTGCCTACCCTGCTATATGCGGGATACAGCGTGAAGCTATGTATGTACGAAAGTATATTTTTTTCATGTAAATCGCGGCGTATAGCTCCGTCAATCTATACGTAATATACTTAATTCTATGTAGGATTCATATAGTGTAAATTCCTCCTATATTTCATAATATAAAAATTAACGAAGCATATATAAGTAACGACTCTACTTCATTACGTATGCAAAGTTTCTAATGTAACAAACTTCCTTTGGTTAATGATTGATCAACAAAAGTATTTCTAAATATATGATTTTTTACGAAACTGTAACAGTATTTGGTAATAACTATAATTTTGTCAAAAAATAGATGTATATGTATGTAATAGTGTATGTAGACCATAATTTATATATATGTAAAAATATTTTTTTTTCTAGTTTCATGCTTTTTCTCAAGCAACAAGGGGAGTATTAAGTGTCATGACACTATTCGCTTTCTATTCCGAATCCAACACGCAATGTCCCGAATATAGAGTTACGACACTCCGTTCCCAACTTTCCACCGAATTGAGGCATTGCGTGTTGAGTGGCGGAACTGAACGCCGCACTTTGCCTTGTTACCAAGCCCAGGAAATGAAAAATTCCATTTCCTGAAGTGGGAATCGAACCCACAACTTGTCGCGTTTACAGTTGCACGGTTGTGCCTTTGCGCTACGACAGGCTTTCATAGTAATAATAATTTCACCTCATGGGCAATATTATATTTTATAGGTTCACGCTGTATCATGCACATAGAAGGGTTAAGACACTCCGTTATCTTAAGATTTCCGTTTCCCACTTAGTCACAAGAATAACCCTACTGATACAATAAATGCGAGAGAGAAAGTTTATTAAAATATATAAATATTTGTTGTTCTTTCCCGCAAAACCTACAAAACAGGTCTAAATGAAACTCTACAATAATTTAGCTTATACATCAAAATTATACATAAGGTATAATTTATAAAGATTGTGTATAATTTGGTTGTAATATGTATTAAGTACGTGTTATGTAACCGCAATTCTAAACCTAAGGCTAAAGAGAAAGTGCTAACCTTATATGCCCTGTTACACACATTGGTATAGGTCTATGAATATTATAGAGATAGAGAACACATAGAAACACTAAATTTTCTTACTATGAGTGTTATAATCTTAGTTTCTAATAATTATAATAAAATAATAAAGAAAACCGACCTCAAATAAAATGCACTATATTAATAGTAAAATTGTTACGAATAACTCCAAAACAACTCTTCAGATTTCAACTAAATTTAAATGGGACCATGTGGTCATAACATAATTTATATTTAAATAATTTTAACGCTTTTCCTTCATATCTGGATATGTATTCCCAGATAGAGTCAGTGAAGGCGTAGTGAGTCAAGAATCTCCTTTACTTTCCGCTCGAGTTCGAGATATTGAGTGTTGAGAAGCAAAATTGAGAAAAAATTTAATGCCACGCTTTGTCTAACCCACGAAATGGAATTTTGAATTTCCTGGGTTTTGTTTCTTTCATTTTCTGGAGTAACAAGGCAAAGCGCAGCGTTGAGTTCCGCCACTCAGCACGTAATACCTTAATTCGGCGGAAAGTGGGGAACAGAGTGTCTTAACACTAGGTTCCCTCTGCCTACCCTGCTATATGCGTGATACAGCGTGAAGCTACGTATGTATGTATGCATGCTTTGTCTTTTTAAAAATTCTAATTTTCCTAATCCAGTAACACAAATCGCGGCGTTAAGTTCCGCTACTTAACAAGCAAAAGCTCTATTTACCTACTCTACTATATGCAGAAGGTTCGATCTAAAATTAGAACTTCCTTCCTCCCTATTCCTATTAAAGCAACCTCCACTTAATAAAGGATAATTCAATAAACCAAGTAATAATAACATCAAATAGTAACTCTATATAGTCGTACGTATTTCCTAACTCTGTTAACCGCAGTGGCCTAGATATTTGCCAATACCGTCGAATCACGATACGTTTGACTAGCTTAGATAGCTTGCTTTATCTATTTTTATATGCATGTATTATACAACATGCTTATAAAAATACGAGAGAGAGAACAGAGAGAGAGAGAGAGGAGAGAGAATACGAAAGGTAGAGAGGATTTAGTGTTAAGTTTCTCTGTTCTCCGGTACCTTAATTATAAATAGTATGTATACTTTTTTTTTAGCTCCACGTTGTGCAGAGGTAACCTGAGAACTTAGTGTTAAGACACTCCGTTCCCCGCTTTCCACTGAATTATACATAGTATATACACATGTATATTATAGAAGTGTTACAAAAGGTTTCGATTTGGAGCATAGAATGTGAATAGAGTGTCTTGACACTGGACTTTCTTTGACTATGGGAAACTTATTATGGATAACCGATGGCAAACGAGCAGAAGGACCACCTGATGGTAAGTGGTTACCTTCGCCCATGAACATCTACAACACCAGAGGCGTTGTAGATGCGTTGCCAACCTAGAGGATACAGATGGAAGGGGAGGACAATGTAGTAGTCCGCTATCGGAACCACTACATTTTGGGGAAAGGATGGGTGGGATAGGGGGAAACCTGGCTTACATGCCATCGAACCGGAACACATCATAAGATATTTGGCGGTTCGTCTTTGACATGATAGTGGTCGCGAGCCAGACGGAGGACGAACCTCCTACCACCAAACAAAACATTTACTTAGGTAGACAAATAAATTATAAATATTTTGTATAGGGTATGTAATAATTTAAAAATATAAAAATTATTGTACGATTTCGATATTCTTATTCGATATTCTTGTTGCAACTTACTTTTGTTGTTAGCATATCGGTAGAGAAATTTTTACTAACTTTCTCTACCCAGGGATTTTAATATTCTGCTTTTCTAACAATAATCATTTGGCATGAGAGATACTATTTATTCAATATTTTTAAAATTATTAAAAAAAAAAAGAACTATTTTTGATATAAATATTTACAATTTTCACTCTTTAAAATGAAAAAAAAGAAAATGTTCGTAAAAATGAAAAAAAAAATATTTTTACACTACTTTTGTTTTTTTTTTTTTTTTTTTTTTTTTATTTTTACCTATATTGTGGGGAAGTAAGAGACTACGTAGTGTCGATACCGTCCATTCTCCACATATAACATGTTTAGGTATATATAACGCCTTTATATCAAATTTACTTATAAATGCTATAAGAAATATTTAAAAAATATACTATTTAACACAATATAGAGCTAAACTAAGCAAAATTCACTAAATTTGGACTGTAAGAGAGCTCATAAAGCATACATCCTGAGGATGTTTGCAGACGTCATACGTCGCAGCACAGTGGAGTAAGTTATGCGGAAATAGAACATTTGGACTCACTTTATGGTAGAGCTTTTGTGCTTTTATAGAAGCTTTTATTATTATATATTTATTTTTATAAAGAAAAATATATATTATTCAATTATTTTTCATTTTTTTGTTCTAGTAAAACAGAACGTAGCGTTGAGTTCCGCCACTAGACACGTAATATCTAAAATTCAGGTGGAAAGTGGAGAACGGAGTGTCTTGACACTAGGTTCACGGGATAACACGTGAACTTTCACGTGTTATCCCGTGAACCTAGTGTCAATATAAGCACTTGCTTATATTATATATACATACTTAGCTTCACGCTGTATCCCGCATATAGTAGGATAGGCAGAGTTTGTTATCCTTTCAATCAAAAATTACTGAACGGATCTAGATGAAACTTTACCTTAATATAGATCAGAATAACACAAACTATAATAAATATCTAATTACTATTTGTATAAATGCACAATTTCAAAGTAATTTCTATAGTGAAAACATTCTGATGATACTTGAATACTTTCTAAGCATTTAGCCGCTTTTGGCGTCATTTTTTATAATGTGCATGCAATTTTACCGAAATTTCTCTCACTTTTTATTCTTGTATGAATATGATCATTAATTGCTTATTTTTTAAATGATTGTATCGTTTTTGATGTGATTTTCACTTTTCAATACGTATTTTAAAAGAACTCTGTATATGAATTTACTTAAATAAATTTTGTGAATAAATTATCAAAAACTCAATAATTATTTTTGGACTCAACTCAATAATTATTACTGTAATTAATTAATTACAAATAACTTGGAGGCCGTCCTGTCACAGTAAAAAGGATTTTTGAACGCGAATGGTCTTGGGTTCGATTACCATCTGGTGGAATGATTGTATTTAATTTATTTCCCCACTCAAGTAAACCAAAGTGCGACGTAGAGTTCCACAGTTAAGCACACATTATTTTTCCAATGGGGGCAAAAAATAGAGAACGGAGAGCCATAACACTACACTCTCTACCTGTTTTTATCTTATTATAAATTACCTTTAAGCAGCAACACGTAGTTCTTCTTATCATCACCGCCTTTAGGGTATTCCCAGTCCACGTCCAAACCGTCGAAGTTACGGTCTCTCAAGTAAGGAATAGCGGAGTAGATGAAAGTTTGTCGCGAATATCTTGTTGCGGACATCTCTTTGAACTTTTGCGTACCAAATGACCAGCCACCTGTTGAAAAAAAAAGAAAATTTAAGTAAAATAAAAAAAAAACTAGGTTCATAAAAAATGCTTTAAAAATCGCATTATTATAAATAACATAAAAAGTACTGGTCAGATTTTAAAATCTGACAGACTAAGTTAACTTAGTTTAAATCACATCAGAACACATCAGAATCACACGCTATCATAAAAAAAAGGATTATCAAAATTGGTCCACTAAAAAGTTATGCGGTAGCATATAAAAAAACACATTCGAAGTGAGAACCTTCCTTTTGACATCCTTTTAAAAAACAAAAATACATAAATAAAAGTCTATCGTAGTACAGTGAAACGTTGCCTAACTGTAAACGAAACAGATTGTGGGTTCGATTCCCACTTAGGGAAATTATTATATTCAATTTGTTCGAGTTCCCACACTCTCACACTAATGTCTCGATTTTGGACGGAAAGTAGAGAACAAAGTGTCTTAAACGGTTTTTCCCTCGGACTACACTTCTTATGTGTTTTAATTTTTTTTTAACTTCACGCTGTATCCCGCATATAGCAGGGTAGGCAGAGGGAACCAGAGAACCTAGTGTTAAGACACTCCATTCTCTTTCAACAATTCCGTTCCCCACTTTCCGCCGAATTAAGGCATTGCGTGCTGAGTGGCGGAACTCAATGCCGCGCTTTGCCTTGTTACCAAACCCAAGAATGAAAATACTAAATTTTACATTTCCTGGAGTGGGAATCGAACCCACAACCTGTCGCGTTTACAGTTGCACGCTTGTGCCTCTGCGCCACGACAGGCGTTACGTGTTTTATGTTAGGAAAAATAAATACACTGCACAAGTAAGCTTTTCCTTTGAAATCTAATGCTAATATTAATATAACTTTCTGTATCTTTATTTGAAAAGCACCTCAGCTTAGATTGTTCTTTGTTCTTAGCTTTAAGTCGATTTATTTTCTCGATTTTGTATGAAAATAGTAAATTAGAATACTAGATTACACATTTATGACTGAAATTGCTTAGAAAATCGATTTGAAAGCGCATTTGTAATACGTTTAAGTAATAAGTTATTATGTATAAATTATTTTAATTTCTTCGCTCTTTTAAAGCACGGCGTTGAGTTCCGCCACTCACGATAAGATAGGAAATGGAAAGTAGAGAACGGATACTTGGCACTTATTTCTCTTGTCTACCTTGCTAAGCAGAAAAAAGCATGAAGCTAAAAATATACAGTATCCTAGATTACGAGTTTTGAAATTCATATCTAAAATATTTTTCTTTAATATCTTCACTAGATATTTTTACACTAATTTATAATTGATAACAGTATATATTTTAATATATTTTTAAATACTAAGGACTTAGGATACGAAAGATATTAATAAATAAAACGTATAAAAATGTTTTTTTTTTTTATGGATAACGGATGGCAAACGAGTAGAAGGACCACCTGATGGTAAGTGGTTACCTTCGCCCATGAACATCTACACCACCAGAGATGTTGTAGATGCGTTGCCAACCTAGAGGATAGAGACGGAAGGGGAGGATAATGTAGTAGTCCGCTATCGGAACCACCACATTTTTGGGAAAGAATGGGTGGGAAAGGGGAAAACATGGCTTACATGCCATCGAACCGGAACACATCACAAGATATTTGGCGGTTCGTCTTTGACATGATAGTGGTCGCGAGCCAGACGGAGGACGAACCTCCTACCACCAAACAATTATACATATACATTAACGTTGAACGTATAGCTCAGGGCTCAGAGTACTTGGACAGTTTCTAAGAGGCGCAGGTTCGAGTCCTGCTACATCCAATTTGTTATACGTTTTCAAAATATATATTAATATCAGTATAGTCAATACGGTATTTGATTCAACATTTTTTTAGAAGTCAGTATTGTCAGTTTTAAATGAAAGAGAAAAGTCTCTACTTTCCCTATATTATTGTCACTATATTTCATACGTCTATTGTTAAACTAAATAGTGATGTACAAAAACCGTAACTCGATTATATTATAGATCTGTAAAGCCTTTTGTTGTTTTCGTTCCTGTGGTTTTTATCGTTCCGAGAAAATGCTTGTAGGTGAAAATATCGTGCATTTTGTACCGTGAGAGCTAAGTTGTGTTCACATGATATAGTGTTGGGATGTTATTATATCGATTATAATATTATCGATATATATATCTTTTGTTATTTTAATTAATATTTCACATTTTGTGGACAGAGGGAATTCGAAGTGGGGAACGGAAATGTTAAAAGAGAACGAACTGTCTTAACACTAGGTTTTCTGGTTCCCTCTGCCTACACTGCTATGTGCGGGATACAGCGTGAAGTTATAAAAAATGGGAATTCTGTTTTAATTTTTTTTTGACTATTTAGATACATAGCGTGCTTGGTGAAACTTAACGCCGCATTATATCTAACTAGATGTGGTAAATAGTTGTATGGTAAATATAAATATTCCCTTAAACAGTTCTAAGAATTTGCTTATTGCCACGATGTATAAAATAATTAAAAATACATTTCTTACTTTAAATGAATTATTAATTAGTTTTTAAAACTCATTCACTTTAATTAATTTTTCTTATCTAAACATTGACTTAGAAAGCTTCCTTGATGTATTATAAAAACTATATTTGAAAAGAATTTTCATAACATATTAATATTATAAACCGGCATTGAGTATCAATATTATCTGTTCGCCATTTTAAGCCCTAATTTGCTAAGTGGCAGAACTTAACAGACAGAGCAGACAAATGAAAATAATTTCCCGCCAGTGAGAATCGAACCCGCAACCAATATTTACAGTCAAACGCTGTCCCACTGCGCCACGATGGTTTCTTGTATACATTACATGCGTTACAATGTATACGCTGTAGGCAATAATAAAAGAGACAGTCATATAATAATGGCATGCCATTAACGGAAGTGTTACGGTATTGCTTTAGAAAGTCCAATATATAATTGCATATTGACTGACACTGCGTAGTTGCAACTTGTTATATTGTAAATAATAGTTTTTGATTCAGATTATAGTCAGTAAAAGTCTAGAGTTTTACTGATAGACAGACAGTTGACTGACAAACAATTTTCTGTCAATCAGGTAGACAGACAGTTTACTCAAAAAAATATATAGACACCTGATAAGTAGATAACAAAACAACAAAATTAAAATTTTTCAGAATATCGTTTCTTTTCAAAAAAGTTGAATGTACAAATCTTATTTGACGTTATCCAAAACATGATTTTATAAAATAGGTCACTCAAAATTCTAAAGGTGCGATTATAAAAATTAATGTCAGTGTGTTTGTTACGCTGTTACGCCAAAACTATCCAACATTATGAAGACACTTTATAAACATATTCTTAGAGACATCAAAGGACTGCCTAACCTAACCTAACCTTAACCACGCGGGCGAAACCGCGGGTTACAGCTAGTAAATAACATAGTTACCTATTTTTTTAAATACATATCAGCATTACATAATATCCTAATCAGTCAATATAATAAAAGGAAAATTATTATAATTGCGATATAAATAATTATATGAGCGGAACCGGAAGCCCTTAAATACAGTGATTAATGTTTGTACTTTGATATACGAGTTTTAAGCGAAGTAACTGACATGTTTAGTTGCGTTTAGTTTTTGTTTTTTTGAAATTTTACAACATTGTAACACATGCAATGTTATTATTAATCATATGATTATATATTTTTTAAATATTTATTAATATACTAATATTATATATTTATTTCTAACTAACGCTTGTCGTGGCGCAGAGGTACAAGCGTGCGATTGTAAACGCGACAAGTTGTGGGTTCGATTCCCACTCCAGGAAATGTAAAACTTTAGTATTTTCATTTCTTGGGTTTGGTGGTGAAAATTGAGTTCCGTCAGTCAGCACGCAATGCCTCAATTCGGCGGAAAGTGGGAAACGGAATGTCTTCTAACACTAGCTTCCCTCTGCCTACCCTGCTATATGCGGGATCCAGGGTGAAGTTATGTATTATATATTTTTTTAGCTTCACGCATATTCCGGTAGGCAGAAGGTACCAGAGAACCTAGTGTTAAGACACTCTGTTCTCTTTTAACATTTCCATTCCCTGTTATTATTATATCTATCTAAATATTTATAAAAATTAGCTTAAATTAGCTCTTTAGCTATCTCCGCTCAGTACATCTAAAACAAACGTGCTGTCTTACCAAAATGGAGGAATGGAAATAATATTTTTTCCTCGAGTGAGAATTGAATCCACAACGATACGTGTTTATAATCAGACGATATCTTACTATGCCATGAGGTCAAATTGTTTTCTCATTTCTGTTCAAAAATACTATACTGATGTTAATGTGTGGAATTAAATGCTGTTGGTGCTCATTTGGGAGGCTAATTATGTAAAATTATATTTGAAAAAAGCAACTGTTGAATGTCTGATCGGCTCTTCTCGCCAGAACTTCCGAGCCGTTAGTAACTTCCAGAAG
>JAKGSA010001456.1:48984-61569 GCA_033558755.1 Philaethria dido
TATATATATATATATATATATATATATATATATATATATATATAAGAAACAAACATTCATCATAATTAACTTTCACATTAGTGGCATGGATTTTCATATATAATTTAAAATTTATTTAATATATACTAAGCCGTTTTTAATTTTACATTTTTTAAATATAAAATAATTTCATGCTTTTTGAGTACATATAAAGTAAAAGCTAATTAGTAGATGTATGCTTGAAAGGATGTTTTTTTATTACGTTTAATGATAAGTAAAATTTATTTTTTGAGAATATTTTTTTCCTTTTTTTTCTGCGTTTGTATTACGAAGTGAGTGGAGATAACGTAGTGACTTCTTTCTTTAACTCAAAAAACTCAAGGGAATATTAAAACAACAATATAATAAATATTAATACTACCCTAGACCAGGGGTATACAACATTTTTAGCAGGCTAAAATAATACTCTTTAATAGTAATTAGAATTATATACGTATACCTCGTGACTAAAATGATTTGTTGATTTATTTGAGACGAAAACTATGTGTAGTTAGCTAATTTTTACTTCTTGTATTGACATCGTGTCTGTCACAGTACTTTAAATAATTGTGGATATTTTTGCTTGCGTTGTATCAGTTATATGAATAAACATTTGGTGACTAGCATTAAATTATTAAACAGGCCACGGGTTGCTCACACCTGCCCTAGACTATATATTTTAATTTATACTTTTTCCATAACGAAAATAGGCAATGAGATTCTGATTTTAGACATCTGAATTTTAGACAGTACGTGATAAGTGGTGGTATTCAACACCGGCCTTTGCCTTAAACAAAATCATTTTCCCAAGTGGAAATCGAACCCACACTCACAGTTCAGACGTTCATACACAATGCCACGACGGCAAACATACAAAAATACATTATAATGAATTCAATATAAGTTACTTATGTCCTTACACACTGTATTGACCTAGCTACAACCGCAGGAAACTTAATTCCGTTAACTATACGAGTATAACAAGTATGTAGGAACCTTTATATCAACCATACTATCGACTTTCAAGGCCAACCGGTATGCGTTCGAAAAATTGATATCCGCGTTTCGTTCTGTTCTGTTCCTAAGAAATATTGTATGTAGGTGCTTTTTTTATTAGTAAAGAATGTTTAAATAAATAAAAATAAAAAAAATGTTAAATTTATGCAATTTTGTTGATAATACATAGAGATAAATTTGCAACAAACTACCGAATAAAATAAAAGGTCAAAAGATTGGCTGTGGGTTCGATTCCCTCTTGGTGTAATGATTTTATTTATTCTCAGATATTACATAAAATATTAAGTTAGAATAGAATAATAATTTCTATATCAATTAAAAATTAAAATTGAAAATCGGACAGAGTTAAGTCTGCGATGTTTCCTAGTTGATAGTCGACGGCAAAAAGGGATGAGGGTGATTTCGATCGTCTTTATATACACTCGTTATAAATTATGATTCTATAATTATTATTTCTGCGTTCCGGCAAGACAAAGTACGGCGTTGAGTTCCACCAAGTATGACCCAAATTCTAGAATTTACTATTAGGACCACAGGACCATATGCAAATACTTACATGTTTGTTGCAATATTTTTTTGAACTGGCAGAGTAAGCTTTAAAGGTGAGCTATTTCATAATATCAATATATTTATATCTGGAGAAATTCCCTTGGATCCCTTTTTTAAGAAAACCATTCGGACGATTATTGGCATTCATATAGTTTTTCTGCAATTCTTCTCCATATAC
The DNA here is from genome assembly GCA_033558755.1 of Philaethria dido. Taxonomy (NCBI): domain Eukaryota; kingdom Metazoa; phylum Arthropoda; class Insecta; order Lepidoptera; family Nymphalidae; genus Philaethria; species Philaethria dido. The sequence goes on from JAKGSA010001456.1 coordinate 50,747, forward strand.
ATGGAGAAGAATTGCAGAAAAACTATATTTTTACAATAATATATTGGAAATATATTACATTAACATAATGAATATTACTCCCAGACAGCAGGGTAGAAAAGACCTAGTATCAAAAAATTCGTTCACCGCCTTCTATTCAAATTCTAGACATTGCATGTTAAGTGGTGGAACTCAACGCCGTGTTATATACATATAATGACGCCTGTCGTGGCGCAGAGGCACAAGCGTGCGACTGTAAATGCGACAGGTGTGGGTTTGATTCCCAATCCAGGAACTGGATTTTTTTATTTCCTGTGTCTGGTAACAAGGCAGAGTGCGGCGTTGAGTTCCGTCATTCAGCACGCAATGCCTCAATTCGGCGGAAAGTGGGGAACGGAGTGTCTTAACACTAGGTTCCCTCTGCCTACCCTGCTATACGCGGGATACAGCGTGAAGCTATGTAAGTATGTTTTATACATACACGTGTTTCACACGTCAATGGGGCCACTTGTATAAATAATTGTCTCTTAGAAAAATTATGTTAATCTTAATTCAATGTCGTTCACTTGCATCCGTTGTCCTCGCTGTATACGCATACATGGTGTTCTAATTAGTTAAACTAATTTACATTAGAACGGATACATTCATCAAGTATATGACTCATTTGTAATTTATAATATTAATTTTATTTGCAAGTGTTTTTTTTAGCTTCACGCTGTATCCCGCATATAGCAGGGTAGGCAGAGGGAACCTGAGAACCTAGTCACTAAACGCTAAAAAAACTAAACTAAAAATGATTGCGTTGCTTAATGACTGATAGATAACGTACAGGCGAAACTACTGGCCTTAGAAAGCTGAAATTTTATACATAGTCTCTTTGGGGAGTGTAAGGAAGCTTGCATACCCTATGCACTATGCACCCAGAGCAAAGCTAGTGTTAAAACACTCGGTTCGCAGTTTTCCGCCCGATTTCAAGACATTGCGTGATAACTGACGGTACTTAACGCCGCGTATTGTCTTACCAAACCAGTGAAATAGACATAAAACAATTGAATCATTCCCCCGAGCGGGAATCGAACCCATAACCAAACGCTTACAGTCAGGTGCCGTCCCAATACCGAAACTAAAATTCAATTTCTTTTTGTTATCAGTATTTCTTTTCTTCAGAAAGTCATTGAATCAAACAAAGTTATAATATAATTCGAACTAAACGTGTATTATAAAAAATAATTCGACCAAATCATTAAAATGTTATTGGAAAAGAGTTCCACTTATTGTTATCAAATTTATACTTATTTGATTTTCATAAAGTATCTTTCTTATATTGTAAATGCAAAAGTTTGTGACGATGGACGGATGTGTGTTATTCTTTCACGTGAAAAGTACAGAAATGATGTATTTTCAATGCACTTCTATATATAAATAAAATTTGGCGTAGTTAAACGCTCAATTTTCAGATACTTTTTTTTAGCTTCACGCTGTATCCCGCATATAGCAGGGTAGGCAGAGGAAACCTGAGAACATAGTGTTAAGACACTCCGTTCTCTTTCCGTTCCCCACTTTTCGCTGAATTGAGGCATTGCATGCTGAGTGGCGGAACTCAACGTCGCGCTTTACCTAGTTACCAAACCCAGGAAATTAAAATACTAAATTTTTACATTTCCTGGAGTAGGAATCGAACCCAACACCTGTAACGTTAACAGTCGCCTCTACGTCACGACAGGACCTATATATAGAACCTATATATGTTATATATTTATAATACATATTATATATTTATATTTTTACTAGAGCTTCACACTAGTTTCAAGACTCTTCTTTCTCTACTTTCCACACGAATCCCAAACACTGCGTTTTGAGTTGCGGAACTCAACGCCGCGCTAATATATCCTTCCTTATAATTTAACATACCTTATATCCATCCTTATTCTTATGGTCATCAGTTCCAACAGAATTGTCAAGAGCAGCTGAAGATTTTCTGCTAGCTAATGTAGGCCGACCACGTATTTTTGGTCTGTTGACACTAGCTGATATAACCTGGTCAGTAGTTTTAGATACGCTGGTCGATGCCGCTGTAGACACCTTGCTGGGCTTCCGCAGTCTTCTTCGAACACCTGAAAATTATGTAATATTCAATATTTTTTGTATGGTATATACATACATAGCCTCAGTAGGGAACCTAGTGTTAAGACCCTACGTTCCCCACTTTCCGCCGAATTAAGGCATTGCGTGCTGAGTGAACACACGTTTATGTTGTATGATTTGTAAGAAAAAATAAAATTTATGTAACCACATTAGGTTCATCAAAATATTAATTTTTAATTGGTTTTTCTTAAAAATATAGTTGTCTTTTCAACTTCATGTATAGTAAGCAGAGAACCAAGTGTCAAGACTGCTCTCTGTTATTCAGTGGAATTGAAAATTGCCTGTTGAGTGGCGGAGATCTTCTTAGTTCCGTCTTCTCAAAGCGTAGAAATGAAAACAATGAAATATAATTATTCCTTCGAGTGGGAATCGAATCTACAACCAATTGCCTTTACAGTGTTCATTCATTTAAACAAATTTAAGTGCAAAATAAACAATCTTAAGGTAAAGTCGAATGTATTGACAGTGGGTAATATTATATTTTATAAATGTACAAAGAAAAGTATATCTTAACACCTTACACTAAAGTTTAAAATGAATATCTTCCCGATATGTCCTCTCACGAGACGGAATTCAAAATAAAGAAAATTTATTACCTAATATGGAATGGAAAACAGGAACGAAGTGTGTCCAGTAAGATATCTTATGGTTTTAAGGTTCATCATTTCTTGTATACCGACTTTAGAGAAGGTGGTTTTAAATCTGATTGTATTTTTTTTATGTTTTTCTCCATAGCTTTTTATTGGGTGAACCAATTTTGATGATTGTTTTCTTTATATGATAGCTAGTGCTTTTGATATAGTTTCGTTTAATTGAATTAAGATCTGACCAGTAGTTTTTGAGTTATTCGTAATAATTTTACCTCTTATTGAGTTTCATTTTAAATCGGTTTTCTGTTTTTGTTAAATTTTTAATTATTTAGTGAACATTTTAATGATCAATCACTATTTGTTGTGTATTAATAAAAATAAATTATTTTAATACTTACTTGTTGAATCTGAGGTAGGAGTGATGACTGCTATAACGAGAAGAACGGTGACCGTCCACCGTAATAGTCTTGGTGGCAACTGTAACAATACATAATATTTATTAAGAAACAGTATAAATAATAAAAAATACGATGAAATAATATGAAACAATAAGAAATAGTAAGAAATTACAATAAACAATGTGAAGCAATACAAAAAAAAAATGCAGCAAAATCCAGAAAGTATCAAGACATTCCGTTATCTACTTTCTGTTCATTTTATAGACATTGTATATTGGCGAAACACAACGCCGCATTTTGTTCGTCCAGTCTAAGGAAAATATTTTTTTTAAATATAAAAAAGGGAAATGAATGACTATCTTTTGTATATATAAAAAAACGTAACTCCGCTCTAATATCGTTGAAACAAAACATATTTTTTATAAACATTACCCACTTTCTGACGATGTCTGGTAAAAGATAATAATAGAAATGTTTTGCGTAAAGCCAGTAAAGTCATTTGTCCCAAAACGGAAATTGCGCTTGAGCCAAGTAACCTTTAGGGGTACTATTTGGACCCCAAAGGTTAAGACATTTGATAGAATACATACGAGTACATATATTGAAATATTATGATTATTTACATGCCAAGAACTATTTTATTATATTTTATTTATATTTAAGAATATTAAATGAATAAATATTAAAATTTCAGGGAAATGCAAAACCAAAAATTTAAAAAACGATAAAGAAATCCATACAAACAAAATAAAACAAGATTTAGATAATAAAATTGATAATAAAGAATCATTAAAAAATTGCAGAAATACAAATAATGGGATAAGGATAAGAATTTAAGAATATTAAATATAACATCTTATTTATTTATGAATATGGTTATCATAATATACAAAAATATTTTTTAAAATTTGACTGGTATTTTCTGAAATTAGCGTATTCAAACACACAAACTTTTCTGTTTCATTGTATTAGCTTAGAGTTTTACTGGCCAAAACACGGTGTTAAACTGCGTTATACAAAATGAGCTGTGATAGACGAAAAAATATACAGCACAGTATTAAGATAGAAAAAATAAATAAAAAAGAAGCTTTACGATTTATCCCGCATAAAAAGGGTAGTCAAAAAGAGTTTCAAGAATCTTCGTAAAAAATGTAGATTATATAAAACAAACGTATAAAATAAAATAAAATAAACTTTATTAGGAACAAATAGAGCTTATTATACAGTAACAAAAAATTCGCCTGTCGTGGCGCAGAGGCACAAGCGTGCGACTGTAAACGCGACAGGTTGTGGGTTCGATTCCCACTCCAGGAACTGTAAAATTTAGTATTTTCATTTATTGGCTTTGGTAACAAGGCAAAGCGCGGCGTTGAGTTCCGCCACTCAACACGCATTGCCTCAATTCGGTGGAAAGTGGGCAACGGAATTGTTGAAAGAGAATGGAGTGAACACTAAGTTCTCTGGTTCCCTCTGCCTACCCTGCTATATGCGGGATACAGCGTGAAGTCAAAAAAAAATACGTTGACAACTGCTAAAGTTGGATAATGCAACGCAGCGTCAAAATGTATAGATCATGGACAGATTAAGACATCATCGGACAAAGGAAGTTGGTCTTAAATGGAGGTCATACAATGCAAATAAGTTACTTGTTTGTATGAGTATGTATAACGAGATATTTAGATTCTTATCAAGGAATACTTCTTAACACGCTTTCATTAGTTTTGTATGTATGTATGTTTGTATGTACATATCTCTATATTGATAATTTTGAACGTTATTTTGACCGAAATTAAAACGACGGATTAATTTGAATTTTGGCATATTTATCAAGAACCAATGACAATGTAATAATAAAAAAGAAATACTTAAGTTTTAAAAAAAAAAAAAATAACATGTTCTTTTTTTAAATTTAACTAAAAATTAAAAAAAAATATATATTTTTAAAAGCTTGCGGCACTTCTAAAGTAATTTTATCTGAAGTCAATTTTCGTTTTTTGTTAAAATCTTTATTACAACTCAAATGGTCCTTCGAGCCAATGACCTAAGACTAAGTATTAGGCATACGTAGTTCACACTATGTATATTTAAGATTAATCTAGCTTAAAGTGTATTATATAACCCATGTTATACACGTTTATATTGTTTTGGGGATAAAATTAATATTACCTTCCACGGTCTAATATCCCTTATGTATTATTCATAAGCTGAAATTGTGCCTCTATCCGTACTTGATTTACAGCCCAATATATGTAAGCAATAGTGCTTATGTACCTGTACCTATGTACCTGTGTTATTTACGAGATAAAATATATGGCTTTTTTTTAACTTTACTATGGAATTTTAAGATTTTTTAGATTCGCGTATTATCCCTCGTAGCAGCAGCAAAATATATCTGTTTAACTTTTTATACTTTATACATATTAAAAAAACGAGCTTAAAATATTTTTTTCATCTTTATTTTGTATATCTGTATCCCGCAGATAGCGGAGTAGACAGAGGGAACATGAAAACCTAGTGTTAAGACACTCCGTCCTCTTAAGACATCAGTTCCCCACTTTCCGCCAAACTGAGGCATTGTGTGCTGAGTGGCGGAACACAACACCGCGCTTGGCCTTGTTACCAGAGCGAAAAAATGAAAATATTCAATATTCATTACTATAAATATTTAATATTTGAAATCATAACCATCTTTATTTATAATTTGAAATTGCGAGGCAAATTCAAGAAAAATTAATTAATGATACAGGCTATCATAGCGCAAAAAGTCAGTGTTTTTTTACTGTAACCGCAAGTGGTTGTGGGTTCGATCCTCATTCTATGAAATGATTACTATTATAATACTTTTATTTCCCCGATCAAGTGAGACACAACTAGGCGTTGAGTTCCGCAGTTATCAAATTCAGACAAAAAGCAACGAGCGGAGTGTCTTAACACTAGGTTATCAGACTATGCAGAGAAATGGTGAAGCGAAAAAAATATATAATACAATACAGATAATGAAAAGACCATCATGTCCATTCTGTATAAAGTTTCCTTTAAAATAAAAGGGAAAAAATAATAGTAGATCTGGTGTAAAAAGGTTCATTTGTTTTTAATCTTAATAACTTTTGTTCTCTACAGACTGTAACTTGAACTTTTGTAAGCTGGAGCATTTATACCCGTTTTCTTTTTACTTTGATTAAAATCTGCGAATATTTTTAAAATAATGTATATTGTTTCATTTATAATTAAAATTTTAATAAAAATAATAAAACTGATTTCAAATAACAGTATTACAAATAACTCAAAAACTACGCGTCATTTCTTAACTAAATTCAAATGGTAGTACATCAAAAGCATTAGCTATCTTTCATGTTATAAAAAAATAATCATTAACATTGGTTCGTAAAGCAAAATAGTACGTACATACATAGTTTCACGCTGTGTTCCGCGTATAACAGGGAAGGCAGAGGGAACCTAGTGTTAAGACATTCCGTTTCATATTTCCGCCGAATTGAGGCATTGCGTGCTGGATGGCGAAACTCAACGATGCGCTTTACCTTGTTACCAAACCCAGGAAATGAAAAATTCCATTTCCTGAAGTGGGAATCGAATAAATCGAAAAAATCACGTTTACAGTCGCGCGCTTGTGCCTCTGCGCCACGGCATTATAGTTCGAGAGAATTATTTGTCACTCCGTTCGTTACTTTGAGACAATGTGTACTAAGAGACGGAACTGAACACCGCGCTTTGCCTTGCCATATTCATTAATCAGATAATGCTATATAATTTATGCGAAAGCCCTGTGGGTATATGTAAATTGTATCCTACAATTCAAATATTTTGACTCTACATCGCAATTTGCATAAATACTGCAAGTATTTTTGAAGTTCTTGCATCTTCCGCACATATAAAGGTAGAGAGACTGTAGTGTTAAGACACTCTGTTCTCCATATTGCTTTATTTTTGTTTTCTTAATTTTTAAATAAGATTAATTATTAAATTACTATTTTTTTTTAACTTCACGCTGTATCCCGCATATAGCGGTGTAGGCAGAGGGAACCAGAGAACCTAGTGTTAAGACACTCCATTCTCTTTCAACAATTCCGTTCCCCACTTTCCGCCGAATTGAGGCATTGCGGGTTGAGTGGCGGAACTCAACGCCACGCTTTGCCTTGTTACCAAACCCAAGAAATGAAAATACTAAATTTTACATTTCCTGGAGTGGGAATCGAACCCATAATCTGTCGCGTTTTCAGTCGCTCGCTTGTGCCTCTGCGCCGCGACAGGCGATAAATTATTATTATTATAGTAATAACAGCTTATTATTAAATGACCCGATTGGACTGCATTTTTTATGTATGTATGTTACCATAACTAATTTATTCTTCTAATATGATCTCGTTTAATTCTAACGAGTAGTTCTTGAGTTATTCGTAATAATTTTACTTAATTTAGTGCATTTTCTTTGAAGTTTTTGTACTTTTTTTTGTTAAAATCTGAATATTATTGCACTACTATTTTCATCCTAAATATGACATAACCATATATGAATTATACATAAGTACATATATTGTATAAACTTAGTTCAGTTTTCTATGAATATAAAATCTCTTTAAGTCGGAAGGACGATAAAATGTGATAATAAAATTTCAATAACCTTCAAAATTCAGTTTTATTCATATTACAGCTATAACCGTTATTAGAGAAACTTATAGAGACTCTTACAGGGAAACTCACTTACTATAAAATTTTTAAATTTTCTGAAAATCTAGCTGTCTGAATTTAATATTACTTTTTAACTCACTTTAAAAAAGTAGGTTTTCAGTTCGATTGTATTTTTTTATGTGTATATCTATATAAATTTAATAATAGGTGAACCAATTTTGAGGATTATTTTTTTATGTGATAGCTAGTGGTACTGATGTATGACGGTATCCATCGATTCCCTCTAGAGGGCGCTATATTGAATTAAGAGTGACGTGACATATCTAAGAACACTTGGAGTATCAATACCTATCCAACGTCGCCTTAATTATATAAATCGGTCCAAGGGTTTGGAAGATATGAGGTAATAAAGAATATTACAAACGTACATGATACGCGCGAAAAACATAACCCTCCTCTGACAGTCGGGTAAAAAGACTAAATTCCACTACGTGTATTATTTTATATGAACTGCAACTTTTTGACGCCTGCCGTGGCGCAAAGGCACAAGCGTGCGACTGTAAACGCGACAGGTTGTTGGTTCGATTCCCACTCCAGGAAATGTAAAATTTTGTATTTTCATTTCTTGGATTTGGTAATAAGGCAAAGCGCGGCGTTGAGTTCCACCACTCAACACGTAATGCCTCAATTCGACGGAAAGTGGGGAACAGAATTATTGAAAGAGAATGGAGTGTCTTAACACTAGATTCTCTGGTTCCATCTGCCTACCCCGCTACATGCGGGATACAGCGTGAAGTTAAAAAAATAAAAAAAGAAAAAAAAAACTTTTTAATAGAGCAAAGTAAAAGTTAGATATGTATATGTTCACAAACAAAATTAAAATGAACTTTGTGGAAACTAACGTAATGCCAATAACGAGGAAACTTCATAAAGCGAGCTTTTTTCAGTAAAAGTTACAAATTTTAAAGGTAAACGCGTACATATGAAGTGGTACCACTCTAGTTGTTTGCTTTGGTACTCTCTTTTGACGTTTACTATTCCTTCACTTGTGTGTTGTAGAGTCATGGAAATGAAAAAGTGATATTTGCAACGGAATTTTGGAAATTTTCAGTTAAAATTGTTATTTGATTTCACTTTACGTATGTAATGTTTGGAATAAAGTGTATGTGAAGAGTTTCATAGAATGTAGAGACAGAGAGTATTTGCAATATTATGTTTATATAAAAAAGAATACATGAACTTGTCTTTAACTAAAAGAGAGTTCTGATAAAGTCCACTAAAAAGTAAATTATTACGAATAACTCAAAAACTTCATGTCAGATCTTAACACAAGAAACAACATTACAGATCATATAAAAATATCAAAATTGGTTGTCCCGGTTAAAAGTTATGCGGTAACACAAAAAGATAATAGTCTAATTAGACTCAATTGAGTTCTCAATTGAGAACTTCCTCCTTTTTTGAAATCAGTTAAAAAAAACAGAGTTTGATTCATATATGTAGTTATTTTACATAAGAGACTATAAATAATAAACATTAAACCCAGGAAATGGAATTTTACATTTCCTGGGTTTTGGTAATAAGGCAAAGCGCGGCGTTGAGTTCCGCCACTCTGCACGCAATGCCTCAATTCGGTGGAAAGTTCGAAACGGAGTGTTTTAACACTAGGTTCCCACTGCCTACTCTGCTATATGCGGGATACAGCGTGTAGCGATGTGTGTATGTATGTATGTAATAATACACATATCTTAAGCATCACAACTAAAGTAAAACAAATTAAGCTTGTTACAACTCCATACTTAAAGCTGAAAGCTTAAAATCCAATTCATTGCAATTTCCTATGAATGCCGAAGACTAACTTTAACTGGTATTAGTTTTAATCTAAATTAAAAAGTACTGTTGGAAAAAAAAATACATTATAACTATTATTTATATATTGGGGAACGGAATTGTTGTACGAGAACGGAGAGTCTCAACACTAGGTTCTCGGGTTCCCTCTGCCTACCCTGCTATATGCGGGATACAGCGTGAAGTTAAAAAAAAAAAGAAAAAAAATATATATATTTATGAAGAAAATATAAAATATGGAGAGAAGAGACCATTTTACTTTATGAGAGAGATACATATAAGAAAGTAATATTAATATAGTGAAAGCTTCATGTTTCCCGCATAGCAGGTTAGTTAGCAGCTAGCGTCAATATTCTGTTCTTTACTATCCGCCCAAATGAGACATTGCGTGGCGGAACTCAACGCCACATTTTGTCTAACCAAAGTGGAAATGAAAACAATTTAAATATGATCATTTCTAAGAGTGAGAATCAAAACCATAATTGTTAAAATAACTTCGTTTTAACCAACCAACCAACCTCCAAAAAAAATGGGGGAAGTTCTGGCTGAACTAATTTTGATAATTCTATGTTTAATATATAGCCAGTGCTCTGAAAATGGTTGCCTTTAAATTTAGTAAAATCTGAAGTCTAGTTTTTGAGTTATTCGTAATACTTATTTAAAGTCGAGTGTCGATTGTTAAAATTTTAATTATTGCTAATTTAAATTATATAAAATAATGAACAATATGCTATCGGTATATCATAACATTTTATGATGGACATCTAAGCTTCAGCTTGTTCCTAAACACTTACCGGTGAAATGCAAATACAGTTTTACGATCTAATGAAATTGCAGATTTGTGTACAATAACAATAAAGACAATCGTTTAGGGATTTACTTGTTTATATGAATTGGGATTTGGGTTTAGTGCTCCATTCCACCAATGGAGCTTAAATTATTAATCTGGTTTGCTTTCTTATAAAGCGCGGCGTTGAGTTCCGCCACTCTATACGCAATGTCTTGAATGGAATGTCTTAACACTAGGTTCTTTTTGAGTTCTCTGCTAAGCGCGGTAAAGCACTAACCAAAGCTAGTTATAATTAATTACTCGACCTGCCTTATGTATCTAGAAATAAGGACAAGTCCCGGGGCGGTTTTAATTTTAAATCTCCACAATGGGGCGGCGGTTACAAAAAAAAATAATTAAAATGCTCATAATTTCTCAAAGAATATT